>JAJLWI010000024.1:0-178908 GCA_030674215.1 Kodamaea nitidulidarum
TAACTAACTAACTAACTAACTAACTAACTAACTAACTAACTAACTAACTAACTAACTAACTAACTAACTAACTAACTAACTAACTAACTAACTAACTAACTAACTAACTAACTAACTAACTAACTAACTAACTAACTAACTAACTAACTAACTAACTAACTAACTAACTAACTAACTAACTAACTAACTAACTAACTCACTAACTAACTAACTAACTAACTCACTCACTTCATTCGCTACGCTCACGAAGCTCGTGAAGCTCGTGAAGTTCGATCGCTCCATTTTTCCTCGGTTACCCCAGAACTTTTTTCCACCAACCAAGAATTCCACATTACATGTCCTCCAACTCCGAACAGTCGCCGCCTGCGCTCCTCAGTCAGGCCTTAGGCGACACGGAGCATCGTACCATCGACAAGCAGTCCGTGGAATACGTGATACGCTCCAGCATAGCAGGCGGTTTGGCAGGTTCCGCAGCCAAGACCTTGATCGCGCCTCTCGATCGTATTAAGATCTTGTTCCAAACTTCAAACCCCGATTTCATCAAATATCGAGGTACGTTGGGCGGCTTTATCCGCGCGCTGGGACTGATCTGGCGCCATGACGGAATTTTGGGCTTATTTCAGGGCCATTCAGTTACGCTTCTACGCATCTTCCCATACGCTGCCATCAAGTTCGTGGCCTACGAGCAAATTCGCACGCTTTTAATCCCCACAGACAAGTACGAAACGGCGGTGCGCCGCTTCCTCGCGGGATCGCTATCGGGATTATCCTCGGTGTTTTTCACGTACCCGTTGGACCTTGCCAGGGTGCGCATGGCGTTCGATACGCGCGAACATCTTCTGCACCGTGGGCGTTTGCTTTCAACCGTGCGCAGCATCTACTACGAGAACCCCACGTTTCACACAGGCGACCCTGGCTGGCTCAGATGGCTGCGTCTGGTGCTACCAAAGCCCATTGTTCATATCTCCAACTTCTACCGTGGCTTTGCGCCAACTATTATGGGCATGATTCCGTATGCAGGTGTGTCGTTCTACACGCACGACTTGATTCACGATGTGTTTCGCTCGCGACTCTTGGCGCTGTTCACCGTGCAGCCCCATACGCGCAAGTCAGCCGTGGTACGAGGTAGTGAGAAGAACTCGCGAGACTCGCGAGCACCGCTTCGATTCTGGGCACAGTTGTTGGCAGGGGGTGTGGCTGGTATGTTTTCGCAGACGGCAGCGTACCCGTTTGAGATCATCCGGCGGCGAATGCAGGTTGGGGGTGTTGTGAATGGGGGTCAATTTTTGTCTTTCAAGCGCACTGCGACTATTATCTTTCGGGAGAGTGGGTTACGGGGTTTTTTTGTGGGTTTGAGCATTGGTTATATTAAGGTGATTCCGATGCTGGCGTGTTCGTTTTATGTGTATGAGCGGGCGAAGGTTTTGTTGAGGATATAGACGAGCGAACAATCCTGAACCAAAAGATGACTGAACGAACGAGCGAATTTCACGAGCGAAGCGAGTGAAGTGAATGAGTGAGTGAACAAACGTGGATCTAGAGATGACTGAACGAACGAGCGAATCTCACGAGCGAAGCGAGTGAAGTGAATGAGTGAACAAACGTGGACTAAGATGACTGAACGAGCAAACGAACAAATTCCAAGAGATGACTAAACTAGCAAACGAACAAATGAACAAAGTGGGTGAACGCATTATAGTGAGTGAGTTAGAGTGAATGAGTAACTTACATTATGGTCAGTGAGTAAATGAGTGAACTCACATCATAGTTACTGGATAAACTCACATCAAGATAAGACTAGAAAACAAAAGAACTGAGCGATTTAATCAATTGAAGTGAGTGAGTGAAGGGAAAACTATCTCAATTTGACTTCATAATACAAACCAAGTTCGACTCCATTATAGAACCATCTCATCTCATTTTGACTTCCCAGCTTGATGCCACTATCAAGTCAATCCTACCCAAAAGTCTGCAGAGTACAAAGGAAATTTTCCATGTCCAATGAGAGCATTCTCCCAGTTCGATCCCATTAAGAATCCAGCCTACTCCAGTTCTACCCCATAATCAATCCAGCCTACTCCAATTCTACTTATCCCAGATTGACTCCATGATTAGCCAACTTATCCTTGAGCTCAAAGAAATTTCCCAACTTTGTGTTTGTCTTATCGACTTTATCAAGGCAACGTCCTGGTCATCCATCCCATCCTCTAAATCCCTGAGTCTCACAATTATGAGTCAACCGTCAATCTCTTCGGAGATACAAGAAAATGACGATCTGGAGAAGTGCAGCAAAGTCTTGTGATGAACCGGACTACCCTGGTCAACTCGTGCATAGGGATAGCATATATGCTACTAGCATTGCCACTATGTGGATATTTATTGAGCGTTCGTCCCGCTTACATTATATAGAGTGCATGTACGTGATGATTTGTGTAGTATATGAAAGAGCATATCATGATGATAATAACCAGTAACATGTGTAGCTATCAGTAACACGCACACGCTAACTCTAAGACCTACCTAATTCTAAGACCTACCTAATTCTAGGACCTACCTAATTCTAAGATATAACCGATTATAAGACTTACTTAGTCATATAAACCACCCAATAATAAAATTAACCCAATTGTAAGGTACTGGAGGTACTAGGTCTGCATTTCCTAATGCAAATAATTTGCAGCAACTACGGCAAAAAAAACCAATAAATTAATTCAGTATTCAATGACAATATCAGATTTTCTACTTAGCTCGTTTAATAAAACCGAAAAACCCCGAAATGTAGATGCCATTATCGTATTTCATTCGTGCATTTAATTATGGAACCAGCTTGATAAATACAATCAAACGCGAGGATAGATTCTTGTAGTCCTGAATATATAAATATATGACGACATCTATTACATTATTTACTCAATATATTTCCTCTATTCACTCAATATCTACTCTCTATTCACTCAGTACCCTCTATATACAATTACAGCATCTAAAACCATTCAAATGAACCAACTAAACCACTTGCTCTTCTTGGTTGCTCTCACGCCCTCGGCAACCGGGTGCGCAACGTCCTTAATATGGTCCTTTGCGATACTTGCAGTCTTAGCCAACTTGTCTGTTCCAATCTTGAACCCCCATCTCCTCAACAGTTTGACGATACTTGGAGTAATGGCGGCACACAACGGAACCCTGATGAAGATGAGCGACTTGTGGACTCCATAGGCAAGCGCAAACTCGGTCCAGCTGAAGTGCTCGGTGAACAGACTCCACAAAGAGTTATTGGACTGCTCTGGAAGTTCACCTTTTTCAATTTCCTCCTCAATGCGCTTAATTTCTTGCAGCTTCTTAAGCTCCTCTTCGGAAACACCGTACCCGAAATATTGCTTGACCTCATTCTCGTAGTGCTCGATTTCATCTCTTCCGACAGAGTGCACCAAGAGGTAACACAAGGGCAAGTCGATCGCGGTCAACCCCATGTAGACCGCGAACGCAGAGTACCCGTACTCCTTCATCAAAGCCTTGATGCCCATGTTTTTCTTAGGCGATGGTTTTGTCGAGTTGAGACGGATTGTGTTTCTGAAGATGGTACGAAAAACGTGGCCTGCTTCGGCCGTTCTCGATCTGGTTTTGCTGAAAAACGCTCCTCTGGCCAAGGGACTAAACTTGAACATGACGCTTACCTTTGAATTTTTCAATCGGAAATTGGAAATACTGATGGGCACGTGCAAACATGGGGTAACACTAAAAGTATATTTGAGGGAGTTGTATAGCAGAGTATTTCAAGAGTATTGTATAGGAAGATGGTGTATTTGGGTGTATTGTTCATTTATATATATATTTAGATGTACTGTGTATTTAGATGTATATCCAAGTATATCCAGTTACATTATCATCTCAGTTCTTGTATATTTGTATCTTCTCTCATGTCGAGTATTCACTACTAACTCACTAACTCTGTCACTAACTCACTAACTCTGTCACTAACTCACTCAATCTCTCACTAACTCACTCAATCTGCCACTAACTCACTCAATCTCTCACTAACTCACTCAATCTGCCACTAACTCACTCAATCTGCCACTAACTCACTCAATCTCTCACTAACTCACTCAATCTGCCACTAACTCGCTCAATCTGTCACTAACTCTGTCTCACTCACTCACTCACTTCATTCGCTTCGCTCATGAAGTTCGTTCGCTACTTTTTCTCAGGTGTATTTCTACTATATACATTTCTAACGGAACTGCTTGTAAAACTCATCCTCTTTAGCGGCCTTGGCAACTATAGCCAAAACCTTCTCAGGGTAAACGTCTTCCAAGCGCTCCCCACCCATCAAAACTCTCACCTCGTGGCTCCTCTGCTCCTCTTTAGTCATGACCACAATGTTCAGCACATCTAAGTCCTTCAACGGATCCCATTGACAGAGAGTCAAACGAGTGGTGATGCCCGAAATTGGGGACTTGCCGCGGAATAACTCCTCCAATATATAGTTCACGTCAGCAGTTGTCACTGGAACACGGTTGTCCTTATGTCCGGTACGAGCCAACTGCCCTGCCAAACTCTGGATCAAGTCATTGTACAAATGGTAGCGGTTTTTCAGCATAATTGGCTCCATAGGGTAGCCAGACACACTCGTGATGATGTGCGTGGCAATAACAAGACCAAACATCGCAGGTAAGGTTCCCAAAACTGGTAATATACGCACTCTGAAGTTCTGCAACGCAGCCAATTGCTCGACTTGGCCCTTCTCATACTCTTCCTGTGAGAGAGGAAGCAACTTGGCTTTCCTTGGGTCTGGCTTTTCGGTAGAGAACACTACAGGGATTTTGTTGAAGATACCCCTCTTCTTCAAGCGCACTCTCACTTGCTTTGATAACGGATCCTCATCGGTCTTTGAAATATCTGCAACGTTGATGCGCGAAGGATCAGACTTACACGATGCACCTCCCGAGGATATCACCTTCAATCCTCTGCGGTGACAGAAAGTCAACAAGTCGATCTTTGTTTCCATATTGTCGATGGCGTCCACCACGTACGTAGGGTTGAAGTCCCCACCATAGATCAACTCCTCTGCGGAGTCCATGTTCCACAACTGGTTGATGGCATCGATTTTGGCCCATGGAGCAATCTGTAACAATTGTCTCTTGATACAGTCCACCTTGGGGCTGCCAACATCTGCCAAAACAGCACTCGAGTTTCTGTTAAGAGAACTCAAAGTCACTTGATCAAAGTCAATAACGCGCACATTTTCCACACCAGAGCGAACCAACATGGTTACCACCCACGATCCAACTCCGCCAGCACCAACAACCACAACGTTTTGCTCTCTGACCTTTTGCATACCTTCTTCGGTCAAGAACGAGTAGTTGCGTGAGAGCTGCTCCCGGATCAATTCCTCGGGGTACTCTGTTGGAGTCTTTGCTTTCGGTTTGATGGTTTTCTCGGGCTCTTTTGAATAAAACCTATGGTATGCTTCCATAAGACCCGCGGTTATCGCTGCAGTAGCGACAACACTGAACCATATATTTGACTGGCCAGGCATTTGATGATTTTTTCAATGCCTTGAAAATTTACGCACAAAAGTGATGACATCATGTCTGAGATCCAAGAGAGCATGAGGTGAGAACCATATTGAGGTCATCGACGGGGTTTATAGACAATGTGATGGGTATTGAGGGTTTATAGACAAAGTGATGGGCTCATATACAAGGTGATATCTGAAATGGTGGGCAGAAAGAAAATGTTTAAGCATCGGATGGTAAAAATATCAGAAGCAATTTCACAGTCAGTCTAATGCGACGGACTGGTATTAATGAACTAATGTTATCAATTGTTAGCCGAATCAACTAAATAAATCCCTAATACTTAAACTTTTTCGCTTTTTGTATCACCATGCTTATCGAAGTTTACGAGATAAATTGCAAAATGCGGAAAAAATCATATATTCCTATATTTGTCCGAAAATAGATCAAACTATTATATAATCACGAGAATTGAAAACGGCTGCTAGCTGGCTAGAACTTGGCCTTGGTAGCGTTTCTGGAAACAGTAGACTTGATGTATCCGTTTGGATCTGGGGATGGGTAGAACAATTCGGTGTTGTTCTTGATGCCCTTCCACTCCAAGTTGTACAAAACATAATGCTTGTTTGGCAAGGCATAGTTGACCTCCAAAACAGCGGGAACCTCAGCCAAGATCTTCTTGGACATGTTGTACATAGTGGCCTGGACAGATGGAGAGTTCTCCAAAGCAAACAAGTCAAGAGTGACTTGTCTGGCTTTGGTGTAGGCATCATCAAACACACCCTCCTTGGCCTTCTTGAGAGCAGCATCCAAAGATGGGATGGTCTTGGGGTCAAATAACCACGAAGCATCAACATCAGTAGACAAAATTCTGTCCTTGGTTGGCTGCAAGGTGGTGTAATCACACACATTGTAGCCGTAGAACATTGACCCAGTAGACTTCAAAACAGTCAAGTCCTTAATCGCTGAGGTAATGGCCAACTTTCCAGAAACCTTGGAGTAGTCCAAGTGGGTTCTTCTGGTTTCTGGACCCTCGTGCCTGAAGGAGTGAGCATGCTCCTTGCCGTCGCTTAACTTGTATTTGGTCCATCTGGTCTGAACAATATCGATCTCAACACCCTTGACGTGAGAATACTTGGTTGTGAAGTGCTTTGCCAAGTGGGCCGCAAAACCCTCGATAGGCCAAACCTCCGTGTTCTTTGCCTCAACCAAAATGGTGTTCTTGACAGTGTCGGTAGGAACAATTGGAGAGTTGTCCGCCTCAGTGTAAGAAACGTCGAAGTCACCAATGAGCAAGACCTTGACATTGGCCTCCAAAACTTCCTGTTCGGTTGGGTTTGATGGGTTCTTCTTGACCTTCAAGAATTTGACGTTGGCTTTTCCGTAAGAAGATTGCACTAAGGACATTGTGTGTTGAGAGATGATTGTTTGTTGATAGAAGATAGTTTGGGATGCTGGAAGATATTTATATTCTTTGGCTTATCGGTGATCTTTGTGATTTCGGATTTTACCGACTCCTTTTAGCGATCAAATTTGAAATTTAGAAAACCGGATCTCCGGTATGATCGTATGATATTTGGGCTTATCGCGGTGGTTGGAGCAACATTGAAAAAATTGGCTTCGATTCCTGCTCTCGCCCTGCGAAAGGGACACAACATTAGGGCACAGATGTGGCCGATAAGGATCGTAATACACCCAGCTTATAGTCATCCAGATTATCTCTTACTATCTCCTCAAGCACAGGTGGCAATTGACACCGGTACACCGGCACACCGGTGTCAATCTGTTACATGCAGGTACTTCTTAAGATCGGAGCTGCGTTTCAGATCAAGACTACAAACCAATCTTTGCTGACAATCGGAAAACACCGCGGGGTAGTGAGACGAAAGACTCGGTCTTACATGGGCAATTAAGTAATGGCAAGACCCAATCAATTGTAATTATTTGTCAATGTGTTTAATCAAAATCAGCCAAACATCGGTACTGTTGGCAAATTTTTACATTTGTCATAAGGTTTCGAAAAATGGTTAGTAAACTGTTTACTGTCGTTTTCCCTGTCGTATTTCCATACCTACACCTCACATTCACTTCATTGCACCCAAAGGTTTCCTCGATTTACACTTATAGATACAACCCTATTACTCTACGCATTCTTTTCTTCAGGATCCGCAAAACGTAAGCTTTTCCTCTTCTTTGAAGTAGCGTCGCTAGTTTCGCTTCTTCTAGAAGAAGAGGTAGTTTCCTTTTCATTGGTAATCTCAGAAAAGGTTTCCTGGTCTTCTTCAACACTAGCATCAACAGGGGAGCCCAAGAAAATAAGCTCTGCAGTCCTCACCCAACGTCTTCTTCTCGTGTACTTAGAAAATGTGTCTTCTGTTGTTGGGTTTTTCCATGTGTTGTCTGTGTAAATGAAGCCCTCGTCAGCGGTGGGATTTGCGGTCGTCTTTGAGCGCTTACTGTTTGGCAATGTGATGGCACCATCATTGGTCAAGTCAAGCCTCCATGTCTTGTCGACCCATCTCCAGGACGCGCCATTTACTTTGCTCAGAGACTCCAATGGGTTGTTGAAGTTGGTGTCGTCATCGGTGTTGGGGAGCTTGAACGACTCAATCGAGGAGCTCTCGTTCAAAAACTCATCGGTCCACGGAGTTCTTTCATAGGACAAAAGATTTGACGTCCATCCAATACCCAACCATCTTCTCTGGTTTTCGTAAATCACGTACGTGAAACGTACAGGCTTGTTGCTCCCAGAAGACCCGATGCCATCGAAACCAGCATTCTTCTGCACTTTGGCAAACGCAGCCGCAAACAACGAGTGGTTCTTGGCTTGTGAGAAGTCCAAGCCAGTCAAGTAGAAACACAATAATCTTGCAGCCTTTATCTTCCAAATTATCCGTCTCGTCACCCTAGAGTACGATGAATGATAGGTGAAGAGATACAATCCTGTAAAAAGAAGAATTGTACGTGGCTTGATGATCAAGAATGTAACAATGAGGTATACCGGTGTCAAGAACAAAGTAGTGAAGAGAAGGCGTTTCACGTCGTACGCCGTCAAGGACAATGACGTGATTGGATTCAACAACATGTCCGCCTTGATACTGGTGGCCGTCAAGGCTTGCACCACGTCGTCCAACGTAGGTTTTGCTTTTGTTTCCTCCAAAATGCGGTTATTCATGACCGAGTAGAATATGAGCACCAACACAATAATGATGTGCCCAAACCACACTACCAAATTCTCAAAGTACAACGTCCCGAGTGAGAAACAGCACATGAAGATGATGTTGATCCAGTAGTCATCATTTGTCCAAGTTGCAATAGACAAAAGCTTGTTGACTATCAACAAATACGGGTAAGCTTTAACGAGCGCCTTGGCCACAGTTGGCGGGGTAGATGATAATAGTGGGGAAGTTTGAGGCTTTGTATTGTTTTCAGAGTGCTCGGGGTCAGATGGATTGGCACTCGCGAAATTGGCTCTCAATTCATCTGTAGTTTCATCCTCTTCCTCTTCATCTTCCTCGTTGTCAGCTGTTACCGCGTTTTCCATTGCACTTTGCTCAGCAGGCGTGGGAGTTGTCGGAACAGCTGATTTGGGTTCTTGGGTGGGACCTATGAATCCGGTGCCCACAGATTCTACCGTGACTTCTTCCACGGAAGCGAGGGGAAGTGCTGGTCCTGTTGAGGGAGTCACAGGATTCGCCATGTGAATGTGTTGCTTTGCTGCGGGGATATATGTCGAGTTTTCTGAGGTTGTGAATTTGCCAGAAAGAATTGGTTTTAGGGTGAGTTCAGCTGTTGAAAAGAATCCAAGGATGAAGCTGATGTTGTTCGATCTGGTCTATCTACTCAATAGTGGTGCCTTTTTTTTTCTCCCACCTTTTATGTTTGCCTTTTGTTTTTTTCATGTGTAATTACATGTGGACTAGAATGAAATCAAAAGCTGCCCCATTTGCGTCTAACGAGTAAGAACGCTATCGGACAGAGGAGAAAAGCTACATATAATATTACAGACCACATATAGAGGACTGCAAAGATGGACTTTTCGGCCCTCCTAGCTGGAGAAATAGAAAAGAAGAAAAGAAAAGCCCAGGGCAATGATGCGGAGGCAACAGCTGGTGAGGTGGAAAAGAATGAAGTGGGGAAACCCGGTGTGGACAAAGTGCCGGAGCAAAAACCATATTCTGGGACAAAACGCAGCCAGGTGCTGGAATATGATCTGATTCCCGACTCCGTGTTGAACGAAAAGCTCCAAGAGCTTGGGGCATATGCAGAGCAGAACTCAAGGGAGGAAAAACTCGAGAAGCTCCATATCCTTTTACGGCAGGAGCAGAAGAAGCAAAAGTACAAGGAGATCGTCGAACGGGAGCTAGAGTTCCAACGTCATCCAGATAAGAAAAAAGTGCCCTTAGAATGGATATCCAAGATCGATCAGAATAAGAGCGACATGTTCGTTTTGATTCGTGTTCTCATCAAGGACTTCGTAGAGGAATGGGAGATTCATATAAACAGTGCGCCTGACTCAGGAGACATCTTAGCTCAACAAGAGCTTGTTCATGAAACCAAGAGGGACTTGGTGAAGTTGCTCTACAAATTGCGAAGCAGTAAATTGAGCACTGAAATGCTAACTTCCCTCGGTACCATATTTTTCTATGTACAGGAGGGAGACTTCCAAAAGGCAAATGAAAGCTATTTAAAGCTCAGTATAGGAAATGTTGCATGGCCTATAGGTGTGCAGGGCGTCGGGATCCACGCTCGTAGCGCAGACCTGAAAATCACCGGATTGTCCAAATCTTCCAACATCATGATAGACGACGCGACGCGCAGGTGGATGACAGCCATCAAACGCTTGGTTACATTCAAAGAGTCGCAAAAATATCCACGTGTGAAAAATCACGTGGACTAGATTAGGGCTTTGCCCTGAAAATTTATGTATTTTTAACACAGCATTATCTGCAGTACCTTGTGCTGAGGAACCGGTACGGGGAGTAGCGAAAAAATTAATAAAATTCAGAGTAGTACAGATTAACCACTAAACACATCAAGATGCCTGTATGTACACTAGGATAAGCACACGAAGACAGCACGCTGGACGTGTGACGGGATAGCTCTTAATGACGAGTACTAACATTACAGCGTGAAATCAAGGACATTAAGGAATTCGTTGAATTGACCAGAAGAGCCGACATCAAGTCTGCTGTCATCAAGACCAACACCAAGGTCAACGCTGAGGGCGAGACCTACCAGCAGACCAAGTTCAAGGTCAGAGGTGCCAAGCACCAGTACACCTTGATTGTCGACGACGAGACCAAGGCCAAGAAGTTGCAGCAGTCTTTGCCACCAACCTTGGAGATTGAGAACTTGTAAATTAGAGGTTCAAATAGTTAGCTTTCGATAGTTTAATATTTGGTTTAATGACAATAGAAAGGCGCATTTTGAATACATCTAGTTGCGTGGAAGAGAAGTGTAGAGCGAGAGAGCGAACGAACTTCATGAGTGAAGTGAGTAAGTGAGTGGTAGAACTTACAATACAGAAAGGGGAGTGAGTGAACTTACGATATAGAAGGGGAGTGAGTGAGTTAGCTTACGATATAGAGGGGAGAGAGTAAGTGCCTACAATATAGAAAGGTAGTGAATTGAGTGATGCAACTTACAATATAGAAACGGTAATGAGTTGAGTGATTGAATGGAAGAGGAGAGATGAGCTGCTTAGACACCTACTTATACTTTTCGATTTCTTGATTCTCTACCAATCGTTGATCTACCACCTTTTGATGTGTTGAATCTAGTTCTCATGGTACCTTATCTATTCACTAGCTCTTATGGTACCTTATCTATTCACTAGTTCTTATGGTACCTTGTCTATTCACTAGTTCTTATGGTACCTTGTCTATTCACTAGTTCTTATGGTACCTTATCTATTCACTAGTTCTTATGATACCCTATCTATTCACTAACTCATATGTTACTGTACCTTCACTCACTCAGTTTCCATATAATCTAAGTTCACTCACTCACTCACTTTGCTCGTGAAGTTCACCTATCACCCCTTTTACTCTTTGATCTTTAAACCCACCAATTCGCTTTACAACATATCCATTATTGCATTATGATTTTACGCAGCGACAGCCGCTTTTATGAATTCCCCATGGACATGCGCCTCCCTATCTGTTCTATACCTATCAAACGACATCCTCCATGTCGTCATCGTCATCGTCTTCGTCCTTGTCGGCATTATCATCTTGGGTTGTGTCGATACCTAGTCTCACCGCTCTTTCGGCATCTCTCAACCTCCTGTATTCAGGCTTCAAGTTATACTTTGAGGTATACGGACCCTTCTTGATCAAGTTGGCAATCGACTCCAACGATTCCTTCAAGTAGGACTCGGGCTGTCTTGTTCTCTCCTTCAACCCCTTCATCGACCAATACTCATACTCCTCAAATAACCGAAACAACAAGTCCAATAAGTCCTTCTTGGGCATTCTGATGGCCCTGCCCTCCAAGTTCTTGCCCTTGCTTTGAGTCGATTTGAGGAAAACAGAAGTGTTGTTTCCCTTGATAGAAGGTCCCGCATTCGATTGGATGACACCTGGAATTTCATTCAACAATGTCACCTTTGGTCTTGGTGGTCCCTTGATGATGTTCTGTCTCTTCATAAGAACCTGGTTGTACCGGGAGTCGTTTTTGGACGGCATGATCTGGCAATCATGACAAACTCTCCCCACCAACGCGGTCTTCTTGGGGATGGTCTTCACAAAAGGTATGAACTTCTTTTCGCTGTCATCCATACCATTCTTTTGCACCCGGAAGAACTTGTTGTAGGGCCTGTCCTCTTCCTCCTGTGGGATGAACTCATTTCTCCTCTTGCTATCCACATCAGGTAACTCTGGCTGGTCAGGCATCTGTGCCACTTCCGTTAACTCTTGCTTGAATTTCTTCAAGTTTTCTTCCTTAAACACATAAGAGTTACGGACCTGTGTGTTGAGCATTGCTATGTCGTATTCAGTAGGGATATCCGACACGTTATCTTTGTTATCCAATACCAACTTTACTTGTAACTTTCCCCCGGAAGTGTTCTTCTTTATCTTGACCGTGGCAATCTGTTTCCCATTCAACGCGTTAACGTCTGACCATTTTTCTGCCAAGTACCGTGGCAACTTCACCAACCAGATCTTCTGGGAGCCTGTTGAAAGGTCCATGTCTAGAGACTCATCTTCTTCTAAGTAGTCCTCAGGGTCTGACAAAATCGAGTGATCCGGCTCAGTCGATTCACTCTTAATACCGTCCTTGTTCTCATTCTTCACGCTCGTTAGCTTCTCAGTTTGTGCTTTCTTCAGTGGGCTCGTCCTGATTGCGCTCATTCCATATGTTGGTGCGATAAAAAAATGTTTGAGAAAGTATATCAGAGTCGCTAACTCCGCAAAACAGACCAGTACCGAGGGTTCATTGAGACTTTGCTGGAGCCTTAACTATAACAACCTTATTACACCAATAGACAACGATTGTTTTATAGACTTAGTTGACAAGGATCTTGTCATTATCTAAAAGCTTTCCGATCTTATCAACAGAAAACAGCAAAAAAGTAAATGAGACTGGAAGCACTATTACCCTGCGTATTAACGTGGTTCTCTTCCTTTGAAGACTCTGATTGCGGGTACTGCAAAGGCAAGAAGGATGACCCCAGTCCTTTCGACCGTAAGATTGCTGGCGAGCCGAGATCAAATGTGCAACATATGATTGCCGCTCAGTGTATCCAAATGAGCTGCCAGCAGTATGACGAGCTCATGCAGAATGGATTCCGTCGCTCAGGTTCTTTAATATACAGAATGGACTTGGCGCGTGGCTGTTGTCGGTTATTCACCATCAGAACAAACATTGACTTCTTGAAGTTGGACAAGAGCTTTAGGAAGACAATTAACAGATTTGCAAGGGAGCTTCAGAAGGAACAGCCGACCATAAAGCACAAGAACCAGGAGAGGTACGACATCAAAACCCTACTCCAGATCGAGCAAAATACGCTGCGGTTCTATACAAGATTCGAGCCTTCTGAGTTCACCCAAGAAAAGTACAACTTGTTCAAGAGATATCAGAAAGAAGTCCACAATGAAGATCACACCACAGAACAGTCCTTCATTCGATTTTTATGTGTGAATCCCTTTTCCGATATCGAAGAGCAGGGACTTAAACAACAGTGGGACCAACTCAACAGGTGGGTCAAAACCTGGGGAACTTCAAATTTCAAGTTTGATGCAAAATACAAGCGCGTGGGTCCAACCCACGAATGTTATTATCTTGATGGTAAGTTGATTGCGTTCTCAGTGTTGGACTTTTTACCCTCGGGGGTTTCGTCTGTGTACTTTGTGTGGGACCCAGACTATGCGCACTTGTCATTAGGGACATTGTCTGGGTTGCGTGAAGTTCTAATGTGTAGTGAGTTGGATCTTGGCTACTATTACTTGGGGTACTACGCAGCGGATTGTCCAAAGTTGAAGTACAAGGGCAAGTTTGGAGGCGAGCTTCTTGACGTCTGTAACGGAGTCTTCGTTCCCATTAAGTTAATAGAGCCATTCATAAAAGACGGACGGCTCTTTGTGTTGGGAAAAGAAGACAGTAGCCCCGTGTCCACTGAGGTGAGGCTCCCCGACCTCCCCCAGGACTTTGACAGGTCAAGGTTTTCAGGGACGAAATTGCGAAATGTTGCGAGCGAAATGTTTGCGGGCCTTTATGATCAAAACCTGGCATTACGAGCTGAGGCTAGGGAATACAAGCAGCGAATCATCCGGGAATTCAATGTGGACTTAGAGCTTTCCTCGTTGCCTGACGTACTTGCTGGTGCTATGCCATACAAGCAGTTATACGAAACGCTATCATCAAATGTAATCAACAATAATACCTTGTTGAGAACATTTAATCGCTCTATAGATACTAAAAGATTTGGAATCAGCAGCGAATTGGAAAAAGTCAGCTATTTAGACTCGGTGAGATTGTTGGGGGCTTATAGGTGCAGATCGCTTATACTGATTCCCGGTTCTTTGGGGTGATAGCGAAGCGAGTAAAGTGAGTGAGTGAGTGAGTGAGTGAGTGAGTTAACTTACATTATGTGGAGACAACTGAGTGAGTGCATTATATGGAGATAACTGAATGAGTCAACTTGCAGAAGCCACAAAAGAGATAGAAGGATAAACTATAGAATTTTGCTAGATGCGCAATAATAAGCTTATTAAGAGGTAGATGCGTGAGTAACTTTGCTAAAGAAACAGACTATGTAGGAAATTCATCACTGGTGCGAGAAGATCGAATTCCCTTTATATGTACCGTTTGTAAGTTTTCTGCACAAAACGAACTCAAATTGGCCGCCGATCTTGTTCCTCTAAAAGCTACATGTACTTTTCAGCTATTAATTATTATGGAAGATAGCACTATCTATTGGGCCTGATAAGCATACTCACCTAAAGAAGGAAGCCGAGCATCCCAGCGAGACCAACACCAAAGCCTATACTAAGAAATGGTGACGAGTTCTCGTTATTAATCGACGAGTAGGTGTCACTAGGAGCGATACTAGACGAAAAGTTTGTATTGTTTTTGTGCTTTTCCTCATCACAGTCAGTGTCACTCTCCTCAGAAGGCTTGGGTTTGAAAGCAGTGAGGAGCTCGCTCTCTGAGCGTCCCTCAGAATCGTAGTCAAAAAATTCCTGTTTGAGCGCTTCATCCTCATCAAAAGCAACACTCTGGGCACTGCTGGAGAGGTCTTTGTAATGGAACTCCTCTTCCAACTCCTCTAACTTTTTGCCGCTGATCTTTTCTATATCCGCACAAGCGAACTTGGTTCCGTTTGTGAAATGAAAGGAAACAGATCTGCCTATGATATAAGCCTTAGACTTCTTGTTCAAAGACAAGTAGGGATCAGTATATTGAGTGCTGAAACAGGTAGAATTTATCCAGCCATGCTTTCCAGACAAGTCACCAACTTCACAGTACGAGTCGTCCTTCAAACCATCACAGTGGACATCTGTAACCGCGTTGTAGGGATTAAAATCTTCACCAACAGAATCGCAATTTTTGCCGTCAACAGAGCCTTCGTGAATGTGATAGTGGAAAGGCGCGCCAGTAGATGGCAAACCAGACATGTCTACCATAACAGAGACCTCTTTTCCTTCCTTAGCGGTGAACAAAATATTTCCCATGGGGAAATCGGCTAGCGCGACAACATTGGCAGGATTCTTCTTTACCTTGGGGGCTTTACCACCTGCAGCGTTGACTAAGGTGGCGTAAGAAGTTGCAATGGCGAGCGCTAATGGGATACTGAAAATCATTGGGCACGGTTTAAGAAAAGGACTGGAGTGGAAAGAGTTAATTTGTCAACTCTTTGAAACCGTATTTAAGTACTCGAGTTTTTGGCTGCAAATGTTTACAAACAGACTTTGTGTAACCACAAACAGGTTGCAAAAAAGTATTACGTAAGATGAACGATTTTGATAGCTAGGGTAGATGTTGTAGAACAGCGGACTTTTACCGACATTCTGTGAGTGTTTATGAGAGAACGAGGACTTGAATTGGTTTTATATTTCAAGTCTTGATGCATTGAGGTGATAGATGTATATATTAGTAGGTGTTGGAGGTATATATTAGTCGCCGGAAAAGTAGGAAAGAAGAATTGCTTAATTGCGAGCTTCTACTCTTACATACGAGAAGCAGGCAAGAAGCCCAGTATATACGATCTCATCAACGGAAATGGCTACAACCTCGTTGATATTTCTAGACTTTTCTAAAATGATCACCCGAGTTCCCCGCAATTTTCAACGAAATTCCAACAGTTACGCAAAATCATAATGGTCACGCCTAGTAGATATGAAATTCAACACACAAGAAGTCGCACTAGTGGAGTGAGTTTGATGTTGGCACAAAAGCCCTTTGTATCATCAAGTGATTTTCGAGTCACGGATTTGTAGTTTTGTGTGGTTGCAGTCATTCTGTTCACCCCTCCCTCCACTCTTTCCTTAGTTGTATAAATAGCGGTCCCGTAGCCTACTTTTACAATAATCACTACAAATTACAACTACAAATAACAATTCAAAATGACTAGAACTAACAAATGGACAGTACACGAGAAGAAGTGTGAGCCAAAGTGGTTCACTTCGCACGGGCCATTGAACACAGACCCAACTAAAGTGAAGAAGGAAGGCGCGGGCCGCAACAATTGGGGCAAGCCAGGTGATGAAGTTGACAGTGAAGAGTTCAACTTCTTTGGCAAGTCTCAGGGGAGGAGAAACTCTAATCACTCGGAAAATGAGGAACGTCTCAGGGATTTGAGTTCTGCGGTAGAGAAGAAAATTGATGTGTAGAAGGCTTATTGGGCAGGCCCATTACAAAGTATATGAATTATAATGAAAATGAATGAAAACATGTATGAGTGTAGTGGTTATCAAAGCAAATGAGGCAACTGAGCGAACGAACTGAACAAGTTAAGCGAGTGAAGTGAGTGAGTGAACTTTGATTATATAGAGGTAACTGAACGAGCGAATAAACTTTAATGTAACTTCACTAGCGAATGAACTTTTTATGAGGAGTGAACTTTCCTGATTATCAAAAGCTTGTATATTATGGAATCGTATTGTATGCAGGTGGGAATGGAGGCGCAAGTGTATGCGCAATTGCTCTCGAAAGATGACACCATTATACAGGGATAGGATAGGGTTAGAATAATACTCAATTTAAAGAAGTAATGCGGAGTAGAGAATATTACACAGCACTACCAAGTTTATATTCATATTTTAGTAAATATTTCACAATCTACTCAATATTGCATAGCAGTTCGTGGCATATTAATCACTCTTGTCTTAGCAGCCTCAAGTTTGAGCTAATTTACAGCTTTCCAGGCCTTTGTCTTTCCTAACCACTCTTGTGTTTTTCTCTTTCAGCAGCCTCAAGTTTGAGCTCATTTTCAGCTTTCCAGCCCTTTCTTCTTTGTCTTTCCTCGTAAGCTTTCTTATTGTTCAAAACACGGTTAACAATAAATTCTGTGTCCATGTTGTCATACTTGTGTGGGCCGAATTCCTCATAGATTCCAAGCTCCTTGACGTGTCTATAAGGGTCAGAGTCATCCAATGGAGTTGGTCCGTGGTACACCTTGACCACCTTACCAGGAAATTCCGCCAAAAACTTTGCATCTGGAGAATATGGGGCCCCCAATATTAACCCGTCTACGTAGCGACATTGCAAAACACACAAAGACCTCTCAAACATATTCATGATGGGGTAGTTCAACCCTTTGTGCTTATTGACCTCGTGGTCGTCGTGCATACCGACAATCACACTGGCACCGTCCTTTTCTGCCTTTTGCTTGACGGCTTTCAATGCCTCAATATGACCCGGGTGGAATAAGTCAAAGGCACCATCAACATAATAGATTTTGGAGTAGGAAGCTTTCACAGTCTCTGAAGGTGCAACAATCTCACGGAGCTTGTCCTCGCCCTGGACTTGTAACCAGACTCCGGAGCCTGCGTTTAACCCAGTTGCATCAGTAGCATATTTGGCAAAACGCTCTTTGTTATCCTCCAGAAATAATGGATGTTCAGCGGTACCATCAACAACAGGCTTGAAATGGTGGGTCTTGCTCATAAGGAGCATTCTTCCAACCAAGTCAGTGGTTGAAATGTTTGGTGTTCTCTTCACAACGACGAATTTTCCCAAATCTTTCACAACCTGGTAACAGTCTTCACCATTGGCATCAGTGGTGATGTCGTCACCGTGCACAACGTATTTACATCCGTACTTGTCCATGAAGTCTGGTGCTGTAACGTAGGGAGCGTCTGGAACAGCCTTTGTGGACCATTTACATGCATCAACAGCGGTGATTCTTTCGTCGAGCTTCATCACAACGGGGCCCTTGTTGTGCAAGATTTCTTCGTCAGAGTGTACCCCCACGTACAACTCTTTTCCTAATTGGCGTGCTTGCAACATGGCACCGGCATGACCTGAGAGTTAGTTTGATTGAATGTATAGACATTGGCACACTTACCATGGTGTGTGAAGTCGAAGCAGCCATCGATCCAGATCCTGGTGTTCTCAATTCCTTCGGGTCTGGCAAACATTGTTATCGAAATTAAAGAAGTTTAAAAGCACGTGCGAATTTCACGAGCAAGCGAACTTCACGAGCGAAGCGAGTGAAGTGAGTGAGTGAGTAAGCGCATAAAGAATGAGTGAGTCAGTGAGTGAGTGAGCGCATAAAGAATGAGTGAGTGAGTGAGCGTATAAACAATTTGTGAGTGAAGAAAGTATGTGTGCGTGAATGAGAAGTAACATTGATAGTACGTCTGGAAGTAATAATCCCGTATTACAATCAAATTCTTCACAAACTACAAAGTTAGTATTGAGTGCTTCGTAAACTACCAGTCACCCAATGCTCCATTAACCACAGATGACTATGTCTGTCACTAAGTCTGTCACAAAACTCTTCCACTAAATAACTCAATCATTAAATTTACTAACTCTGTCACTCTGTCACTCTGTCACTCTGTCACTCTGTCACTCTGTCACTCTGTCACTCTGTCACCCTGTCACTCTGTCACTCACTCTGTCACTAACTCACTCACTCACTTCACACACTTCACACACACACTCACTCACTTCACACACTTCACACACTTCACAAACTTCACACACTTCACTCGCTTCGCTCGTGAAGTTCGCTTGCTCGTCTTGCTCGTGAAATCTACACATTCACTTCATTATTCGTAATTCATTAGATTCTCAGCTCCTGAAACCAGTTTCCTGTTCACTGGTGACTTTCTTTTTACCCTTCAATTTATCAAGCCACTCCTGCTGAGGGTCCCGGGTTTCCTTATATGTATCTGCACGTATAGTCTCGGCCGAAATGTCAATACCCGCTTCTTTAGCCTTTTTTTGTGCTAGAACCACCAAATACTTATAAACTAAAGTAGCATTTCTCGTTGAACAACCATTAAGCCAACTCAAAAAGGCACCAATAACAGGTGGGAGACTTATAAGCAAATCAATCATTATCTGCGAGTGCATTTTGGCCAACATCCTATTGGGCAATTTGTACTTTGACTGAACATATTTGATTGACCTAGCGTGCACAAGGTACATGAGATACGGCCCAATCACTGGAAGCAACACCACGAGAGGACCCAATCCAAGGCCACAATCGGTTGTCAAGCCACAGGATCCCATAAAGCACTTGTCATGGCGCCAAGCCTGATTTTGGATTTTCCGCCAGTTCTTTTGATCCTCTTTGCTCGCATAGTCCGGCAATCGCAACCGATGGCCATCTTCATCCTCGTAGGGGTTTTTCATATTGAAATGCTCGCTGGCGAAGTCATTGAGGGTGTCGATCATATAGTCGGATCCAAATACCAACCCCGCGAGCTGTTTTTCCACAAACGTAGGCATGCTTGCTTTAACAAATAGTTGAGAAAATTCGCAGCTTGGTGAATTTTTTGTGTAATGCTAATTTCCAGAAATTTTCTAGACAGGTTAGTCAGTGCCCACAATCGAAGCAAGCTCTAGTTTGGAGACCGGTGTCATGATACCATTGGTCTCTTGCAGACAAATCATACAAGAAGTTTTTTTCTTCACCTTGTAGCGATCTAAAAAGCAGTTCTTGCAAAAAATATGCCCACATTGGGCTTTTATGGGGAACTTGTAGTCATCTTTACATAAAACACATTTGAATGGGATATCTTCTGTGGTCTTCTTGGATCCCTGCATTTCCCACTCACGTTTAATTGGCTTTTTCTGTCGCAGCTCATCACGTACATGTAAGAACTTACAGGTGTCACCATATCCACAGTAGCCAGTCTGCAAAAAGTCTTTACAGACATCAGGCTGGAAATCCGTTAAGGTGATTGTTTTGATGTTTTCCGACAAAGGCTTGAGTTTAGGTTTTGGGATAGGTGCCTCTTCATGCACTGGGCTATTCACGTCACCTCCTTGGTCAGGGTCTGCATTTGACAGATTGATGGTCTTCCTTTTCTTGAACTTACTGACTTTTGTCAGCAGTACAGGTGAGAATTTACTAACCCCTTCCAGCAGAACGGGTGAGAATTTACTGACCTTTTCCAGCAGTACGGGTGACGATTCCTCGTCCTCTGAAATATCCAACTTCCGCTTGGGCTCTGAGCTTTGTCCTTTTTTAGTACGTTTCTTGAACATAGTTGTGAAGCAAAAGTGACATTAGCGACATCGCGATGATATGAATCAAAAAATGTCGTTGTCGCGACTTTGCTTTTGACTCCATTTTTCGTCTTATGCACTGATCTAACATTGCAATGATTCAGAGGTTAATAAGAGGACCAGGGATTCTTAGGGTTACGCGGATGTTCAGTACGCAGGTACAAAAGCCCGTACAGTCTTTTTTTGAGCTATTCCCAAAGAACTTTCCAAAAGGCGGTCCCCCGGCGGACTCATTCATTGTGCAGCCGAAAGCGTTACGGCGTGAATACCGGCAATTGCAGAGCGAAGCTCATCCTGACGTGTTAATTGGATCTGCTCTTCACACCGAAGAGGGTGCCTCATTTTCCACCGTCATCAACAAAGCATACAGTGTCTTGCTGAACCCATACTCCCGGGTTGCTCATGTGATTGAATTGCATCACCCGGATCATCTTGATGTGACCCAAGACGAGGTATCTCGGGCACTTATAGCAGAGTTCCAGAAGGGATCACCAGAAGCATCTTTTGAGTACAAGGATATATTGATGACGGTTCTTGAAGCTCATGAGTCGTTGGAAATGGCCACTCTGGAGGCTGAGTTGGAAGATCTTAAAGCGGACAACGATGTTCGTCTTCGTGAGAGTGAAGAGGCGATACAGGATATTCTTCAAAAGCAGTGGCCTTTTAAGGATTGGACTCCTTTAATCATGGAGGCTATCAAAGTCAAGTACTGGGTGAATATACAGAACGGCATTAAAGAGTGGGAGCCAGGCAAGCCTGTGCATTTGACACATTGATGAGAGTAGGGATTGAATGATGATATTGGATTGATTGTGTGGTATTGAGGGGTTGGTTTTAGGATTGACAAATTGATTAACAGATTGATTTTATTTAATATTGAGAATTGACGATTGATTCTATTGAATTGATGGACTGATTCTATTGAATTGATGGACTGACTGGTTTTTTCTATTTCATATGAATTGACCGATTTCTTCTATTTGATCTTGAAAATTGAGTGTTTGGCTTTATTTTATATTGTGAATCGACCGATTCTATTTGATATGAGGATTGACCGATCGATTCTATTTGATATGAGGATTGACCGATCGATTCTATTTGATATGAAGACTGACCGATCGATTATATTTGAAGCGATAAAACATTGAACTGCCACTTTGTGAGCAGAGATTCTAGTTAGTGATATGAGCTATGACTACTCGTTGATATTGCTACCCGAATTCACTCAATATTCACCAATTGAATACTAATTTATGCTCGATGAATGCCAACCCAATTCTCATTTACTCTTTCACTGTTCATTGGATAATCACCTACACCGGTCTTACATTTTTTTCTTAGTCTACATAGAAGTAGCAAATTTAACATACCCAATTATTTATTCGATGACACTGTTAGTG
Organism: Kodamaea nitidulidarum; assembly: GCA_030674215.1. NCBI lineage: Eukaryota > Fungi > Ascomycota > Pichiomycetes > Serinales > Debaryomycetaceae > Kodamaea > Kodamaea nitidulidarum. The sequence continues at coordinate 22,106 of JAJLWI010000024.1, forward strand.
CCTTCGCTTGTAGATGCCAATCTGGTCGGAAGGACGCACGCGTGTGCCCCAGTGACGGCTTCTATAAAAGCATATTCATCAGCAGGCACAGTGAGAAGCTTGAGGCCCGGTTGATGGAGTGCAGCGAGATCACCGGTAATCAGAATACATTTATGAAGCGCCCGCATGAAATGCCCTCTTTGAAAACACACTCAACTTGTTATACACTGAGCCTTCAGAACCTCTTAAATCACAATTCATATTAACATTGTTAAAGCACCTCATATTAAACAATCAATGTTCTAAAAATCGTTACTCCTTTGCGCTTCATTAATGCTTCAACTGTGCTCCAATCAATCATCCACCATTAAACAACCATCACCATTCAGCAACCATCACCATTCAATTGTACTCCAAACAACCATCCACCATTCAACTGAACTTCAAACACATACAGGGTAAGTTCACTCATTCACTTCACACGCTTCGCTTGTGAGGTTCGTCGCTCATGAAGTTCGTCGCTCTTCCAGTCACCATCCAACTTTACGGCTTACGGCTTCATGTACTAGCTTGAACATAACCATCGTGAAAGCCGTACTAATTACCGTCGTTACCGCCAAAACTCGATATTCGTCATGACCGCCAAAACTCGATATTCGTCGTGGCCACCAAGACTCGATATCCATCGTGAGTTTTTCTCCCTATAGTGAAAGTTCACTGGTTTTGTTTCTCCCTATAATGAAAGTTAATCACTCACTTCACTGGCTTCGCCCGTTCAACTCGCTCATTCAGTTAATCTCCTCTACTATGGAAGTTCACCCACTACTCACCTCACTCACCTCACTCGTGAAATGGGTTCGCTCAGTTAATCTCCTTTACCATGGAAGTCCACACACTCACTCACTTCACCCGCTTCGCTCGTGCACTTCGCTTTAGTTATTCTCACTAGCCATAGTCTTGTCGTCATCATCGAGCATTTCATCGTCGTCCAGATCATCGTTATCAGCTTCTTCATCACCGGAATCCAGTGGTAAAGCATACTGACAGCTCTCATACTCCGCACGCTGCTCTTCAGTCTTTGGGTGTAAGCGCAACCACTTCATTCTAGGTCCACACGCACTCAACTCATTGATCTTGAAACCAAAAAGCTTCAACCCAAACTCGTTCTGGTTGAACTTATTTATCCTAATTTTACATTGGTTCTCGATCTCGGGGAACATCTTCACCAACAACCCAGGGAAGGTGGTGCCGAAAAACGCACCGTCGATATTCAAGTACCGCGAGCTCGATGGTAAGTAGATGTCACTGCAGCAGGGACAGTACAAGCGCACAGTCTCCTGGCCAGGTATGTCTGTCGATCCCACTGGGATCAAGTGCATACCATCACAGTAGTATCTTGGGCACGACCCAAACTCATTACGCTCAAACTTGGTAGCCATCGCGGTCAAACCTGCCTTGGTGGTGATGTAACGAGCATGGATTAAACCATACAACATATCAGCCGAATTTGATAGCAATGCTTTGTTTGGGAGCTCAGACTTGGGAACTTTGCTGTTTGCTCCCTTGCCCGCATTTGCAGACGCACCATTTGCAGAGTCATCAATTGGGTCGTCTGCAGTGTTAACCTGGTAGTCTAGTATGGTGTATAATGCCTCTCTGTAGAAGTGCACTTGCAGTGACAAGCCTGTCAAGTTGAAGTCGTCCTCGATAAACTCATGGGGCACGGGCACGAAGTAGTCGTGTGCAAAGGCATCACAGTACTGCTGGATCCAAGGGACGTAGTCTTCTTCTTGGTCCGAGGGCATGGTGTGATTGTGTATTTACTAGCTATTGATGTGTACTAGTTGTGGTGGTTCTCTTCTATATCTTTCGCCCTTCACTTTATATGAATTAAGACAGGGCAAGTGGTAAATGAGAGAGTGTTTGTTGAGATTGTATTTGTTGTTCTCGAATCCATCACCAAATTTTTTCCCACTCCTGATTTGTACCAGGCCACGCCTAAATATCAATTACAGGCTTAATATGTTGGATCTACAACCATACACCATTGTGGTGTTGATATTTGTGATTCTTGCAATCAAACACTTTGCCAGCCACATTGGCAAGGCTAATATACAGAATCTTGCGTGGGTATACTACACTCGGTTTGGTGTCCAGCTTGGGTTGAACAGCGCATTTGTGGAGCTCAGGGAAGTGAAAACGGAATTGGCTAAGATAAACCGCGAGAAGAGGCAAATCAGTGCGCAGGATGAATATGCAAAATGGACCAAGTTAAACCGTAAAGCCGATAAGTTGGCCTCAGATGTTGAGAAATTGGAGGCTAGCATTGCCGAGGATAAGTCCAAGGTCGACAAGGTAGTTGGAATGCTCCTCACGGTGGCAACCACCATTCCCATATGGTTTTCGAGAATTTGGTTCAGGAAGGTTGTTTTGTTCTATTTGCCCAAGGGAGTGCTTCCGTATTACGTTGAGTGGTTTATGGCACTTCCTTTTTTCAAGACTGGGGCTGTGGGATTGACGATATGGATGATGGGAATCAACAAGGTATTTGCTAGTTTAGTTTTGCTTATATCGTTTCCATTTGAGAAGAAGGTTGAGTGTCCACAGGAGCCAAAAACGAACTTCACGAGAGAAGCGAGTGAAGTGAGTGAGAATGGAGATAAAGTGAGTGGTGAGGTTAACTAAGTTTTTGAGTGAGCATAGACACGTGCGAAAATGAGCAAAGACACGAACTTCATGAGCAAAGCGAGTGAAGTGAGTGAGTGAGGTTTACTAAAGCTTTTGAGTGAGCATGTGTGAGTGAGGTTAACTAAAGTTTGTGATTGAACAAGATCAACTAGTGTGTGAGTCAACAAGATTAACTAGTGTGTGAGTCAACAATATCAACTAGTGTGTGAGTCAACAAGATTTGCCAGTCTGTGAACTAAACAACTAGTGAGTGGAATCATCTCCCATTATAGAGAAGACTTGCTCAATAACTTTGCAAGTCTAGACAATCAGAAAACGTGACTGACAAAGATAGTGTCAATTGTATTTTAAGTATTAATGAGATTTCGTAAATAAGCGTACTATGCTTAAAATTGCACCATAAGATATGCTAACTGCTTTAAATCTATTCAATAAAATTTTGGGTGTCTGATAAGACATGCTACTATATATTCTGTCATCACGCCTACTCTAGCCTGTACTTAACTTTTTTCCCCTACCCTAGTACTGCCAGTAATATTTCCGCATGACGAGCTTTCATCACCCGAGTAAGCTCACTCGGAGTTTCCGCAGCGTTGTATGTGTTGAATAATCCTCTCTGCACATCCTCCTGGTATGCCTTCTGTGCTCTGCTGAGAAAACGCTCCAAAACCAGCTTCCCAGTAGACACATCGGTCTCTGCTAGATAATACCATGAATCGGCCGCCTTGGTCCAACATGCAAGATCACTGGAGTACACAAAGACATCATGCGAATTTTCGAGAATGGCATATGGGGCTCCGTTATCGTCAATATCAAAGGCGACAACTTCCGGAAGAACACAGGAGGTCTTTGTGAGTGCATATTTCAGAATGTCTATAAGGTTCACGATGGGAGCAATGGATACTGCCGTCAACAATGCAGAGATGCGTTTTGCCATTTTCCATGAGTAGATCAACCCTGTATTGGTGAGAAGCATCACAATGCCGTTTTTTTGGCGCGTTGCAACCACATTATCACCGAGTTCAACGGCTGGACACACGAAGTTTCCACTCATTGCATCAATGAACTGAACTGTTCCGTGGAAAGACACCGATATTATGTATTCAAGTTTTTCACCGATGACAACTCCATCAACGTGCTGAATTTTGTAAGGAAAGTACAAAGTGTAAGTGCGGTATGTCGGGGAATCCGTGCTGGTAACAATAAGCTTTGTGGGGTCGTTAAAATCTATCATGTCAATTGGATCGTTCTCGAGATGCATGTCTTCATCAAAGTCCGGCCATGACGAGCCATTTCTCACTTCGATGGTAGTGCGAACCGTAGGGCCGTGAGTGGACTGTGAACCGTTTCCATTAACATCTTCCACTGTAGATCGTGCTGGGTTTGGTGCGTGCAGAACACCACAGAAGATGACGGAAAACAAGATACCTTCGTCATTTTCGATCGTGGAAAACTTGGATATCTCCAGCTCTGCTGTGGATGCCGTCGGCGTGCTCAAGAGTTTGTTCGCCTCATGAGTCACAATAGCCGGGTTGTAAAACAACGTTTCGGGAAGATTAGATATCAGCTTGAAATAATTAGGATAGCGCTTTTCCAGCATGGTTTGTCTGAGCTTGTTCCGTTGCCGTCTCAAAGAGGCCTCCGATACGTTCTGCACGTTTGAATTAGCCATGGCTGAATTGGTATTTCCGATGTCATCGTTGTCATTGTCAGCATCGAGCAGAACCTCCTCATTCGTGGTCAGAACATCCTTTGTTCTTGTACCGTGTATTGCTGTCTGAAGTCCTAAGCGTGGAAGGAAGTAGTTCGACTGTGATATGTTTGTATTGCGGAACACCTTCTTTGTTTCCTTGGTAGTCACCGGCTCCACAGTAGTCGTGGAGATCAATGTAGGCGCGACTCGCTTTTTACCGTTTTTCATGGTGATTTTCTGTTTCACCGGAACTGGTTGCGGGTTGGCGGAGTTTTTGACTACCTCAGTCTTTTGCTTGAGTTGCTTGTCCAGACCATCACACACAAGATTGTTGGATACATCAGTCTTCTGCTTCTTGAGTTGCCTGTCCAGATCATCACACACGAAATTGTTGGATATCGTCAGTACCTTGACGAAGGGGCTTGCGCTATTACCATCAGTTTTCGAAGCCTGCTCCAACTTTTGTGCCTCTGCCTCAAGTCGCAACTGGTCCACGCTCTCTGGAAAAATATTGGAGTCTCTATCTGCACCGTACTTGTTCAATTGTACATTGATCATGTCCTCGCTAACAACCTTTCCGAGTTCACCATCGTCAAAAGATACCACAGTAATCGACCCGTCCAAACAGCAGAGGTAGATGCATTTCCCATCCGGAGACCAGCACATATCTGTGATTGCCTTGGTTGCAATTTCCTGAGCCACGACCAAAGGTCTTGTGGAAGTGGTGCTCCATACCGCAAGCGAACGATCCTGACCTGCAGTCGCCAACACTGTGGAAAAGCCTTCGTCCGAGTCTGCATTCATCTGGAATAGCCTGGGCGAGAACGCGCAAACCTCAGAAGGCGCCTCGTGGCCAATCAACGATATGTCTGTTGTCCAATTTCCCCTGTTGATGATTGCAACAGACGAAACAGGCCCATTAGTAGCGTTCGGCACGGCGATGTGCTGTCCATCGGGCGACCAGCTCAACCTGCGGAAGTATGAGGTCAAGGGCGACTTCTTAAAGGGATCCATGACAATATGCTCCATCTGGAACTCATAGCTGAAGTCGTTCAATTTTTTGTAGTACCGGAATATACGAACTGTTCTATCATCCGAGGCCGTAGCAAAGAACTTGTTTGCTGGATCGAAGACAATTCCCTTCACCATGGATTGGTGTACGTCGTACCTCTTTATTCGCTCGAAATTCAACGCGTTCCAAACGATAATCAGTCTGTCCAAACCAACAGTAACCAACAACAACCCATCGGGAGACCACGATATGTCTTGTATGTCGTTATCATGAGCAACAAGCCTCTTTCTAATGTTCCAATGTTCCAAGTCAGGTTCTGATTCCCCAAACTGCTTAGCCCTACTCACCAGGTCCTCTTCTTTTTCCCAAATAAGACAAATCTTGTCATCAGATCCCGATGCGAGGAACCTTCCATCTGGAGAAAACTTTACTGTGGTGACCACACCATTGTGTCTGCTCATGGAGCATAACGGACGTCTGAGCGATATATCGGGAAGTGTGGATGCTTCGCCTTGTGCGAGTTGGTTGAATCCGAGGATAGTACTGGTGTCCCATATTTTGACATTTCCATCTAGTCCTCCAGAGGCTAGTCGAGTACCATCGGCATTGATTGTCACGGAGTAGCACTCGCAATTCTTGTTATCAGCTGTTTGTGAGTAGGCGTTCGGGGTTTATGTTTAGGGTACTTACCTCGGTGGCCAAGCCATGGTAACTTTAGTACTCTCATGTGTGGTGAAAAAAGAGTAAACTTCACGAGCGAACTTTACGAGCGAACAAACTTCACGAGCGAACGAACTTCACGAACTACATGAGTGAAGTGAGTGAGTGAGTGAACTTACAAAATAGATAACTGAACCAGTGAGTTAACTTACAAAATAGAGGGATAACGAGTGAGTCAACTTACAAAATAGAGAGATAGCGAGTGAGTGAACAAACATTATGTAGAGATGATTAAATAAGTGAGTGAGTGAGTATTTGCATACATAGAGACTTCGCTCGTGAAGTGAGTGAGTGAGTGAATTTGCATACATAGAGATTTCGCTTGTGAAGTGAGTGAGTGAATTTGCATACATAGAGATTTCGCTTGTGAAGTGAGTGAGTGAGTGAACAAACATGGAATGAGATAACTGAGCCAATGAACGAATTTCAATCGTTCCACTCGTGAAGTGTAGGAAGATGGGTTACTTCACTTATTCGCTTAATTCACTGACTCACTCACTGACTTACTACATTCGCTTGACTCACTTATTTACTTCATTCACTTGACTCACTCACTCACTCACTTCAATTGCTTGACTCACCCACTAACTGACTCACTCCTTCACTCGCTTCGCTTGTTCAGTTCGTTCAGTTATCTCTCCAAATAATGTTGGTTCACTCACTAACTGACTCACTCCTTCACTCGCTTCGCTCGTTCAATTCGTTCGTTCGTTCAATTCGTTCGTTCGTTCAGAATCTTTCTTTTAAAGTGTAAGTTCCACGTTCATTTATCTCTATATATGATGTTCACTTACTCACTCACTCACTTACTTCACTCGCTTCGCTCGTGAGGTTCGCTCGCTCACTCATTCAGTTATCTCTATTCACTCAAACCAAACTCCTCTCTAAGTGCAGCCCCAAACTTCTTCATACCAGCCTTCAAGTCTTCCTCAGAAACAGCAGCATAAGTACCTCTGAAAAAGAAGGTCTTCTTGTGCGAAGGGTTCTCCGGCAAATGTGCCTGCGGAGGCGTAGACTGACCCTCGGCCTTGAACCAGGACCCCGGAACCATGAGAGACCCATGTCTAATACACGCCTCGTATACCGCAGCCTCAACCCTCAAAGGATCCTCCTCAAATTCACCCTTGAACTTGGGGTGCTTGGTAGCATCAACGTCAAAGGTGAAGAACATACCTGCCACAGGAGGAACAAAAGAGATAATTTCCTTAGGGAAATGCTCCTCAATAGCATCAATAGCAACATCTCTCTTATGCGTGTACACCGCTCTCAAACCAATCAACCAGTCCAAGTACCCGCTCTGTCCCCATCTTTGGAACAAACCATTGGAAAGGGTCTGGGCAGGCCCAGCTGGAGACTGGATCGACACCTCGTGCAATCTGGTGAACCTCTCAAGCAACCCTTGCTGGCCCACGATCCAGCCGAGGCGCAATCCAGGAGCAATCACCTTTGACAACGAGTCCAACCTGATGACACGACCCTCGACATCCATGGACAAGAACGAAGGAACTAAAGCTTTGATGAACTCATCGTGATCCTTGATAGCCTTCCCCTCTCTTGCAGCCACGTCCTTTGTGTAGGTTTCCATCTGCAAAAAGTAGTAAGGTTCGTCTTCAACAACAATAAAGTCATGCTTCTGGGCCAACTTGTAGATGTGTTTCCTTCTTTCCTCACTCAAACACGACCCCGTGGGGTTCTGACCAGTACAAATGGTGTACAATAACTTTGGCTTCGGGCCCACCCAAGCGTCCAAAATGGCTTCCAACGCTTCTGGTTGCATACCCTCGTGATCCATAGGAACCGGGATGGTGTTGATACCTTGGGCACTGGCCGTTTCCAAGGCAGAAGAGAAGGAGTACTCTTCAACCAAAATGGAATCTCCTCTCGACACAAATGTTCTCAAAGTCGCATCCCAGGATTGAGTGTTTCCAATAGTAGTGATCAAAGACCAGTCTTCGTACTTGGGTTTGTGGATTAACTCGGTGTGCTCCTTCAAGAAGTCCACCAATTCGGGCTGGCCTTCTGTGTATCCGTACTGCAACGAGCGAGCCAATTCGATGTCTGCAGCTTTCGGGTCGTTGAGCTTGGCGTTCTTGTGGACGGTGAATTCGGTTGATGTCTCATCCGTGACCTTAGCACCAATGCCATCAGCAAAAGAAGGGGTTGGGATTTTCGTGGTGATGCTCTCAAATGGGAAGTAGTCTGACAATGGCAAACCGCCGCCTAAGTAAGTCATCCCAGGCATTTTGTAGTACTTGAAGGCTGTTTTCAATGCCGAGCTCTTTCTGGACTTTGCCTCAACAGACAACAAGTGCGACAAGTCTTTGGATACGTTCTTCTCGGAGGATTTGGTCATCTCAGCGCGTTAATCAAATTTGATTTTCAACTTTTCCTGGTGATTATCTCCGGTTTTTATGATAAAGATTTGAGCTCCGGGAATCCTGCAGACAACCATTATGAGTAATAGATAAGATTGACTAGTAGTATGTGGTTGTTGAAGTTTCAAGAGGATACCCGTTGTCGGGAATACACAAGGAACAGCGGGGAACATCAAAGAACACACCGTATTTTTCCGGGTTGTGGGTTGTTAATCCTGTATGACTCTTCTCCACTCTCAATTGCCGTAAGGATCTATTGCCGTAAGGAATTAAGCCAACCAATTACAGCCACCATGCATGAGGAGAAGAGGCCGACGCGGAAAAACACGAAGAACTAAGTTGCGGATATACGATATGCATTGCGAGGTGTCGGTGTTGAAACAGTGACCCTATTCTTTAGTATACCTCTTTAATTGCCGCAAAAAAGTGTAAAAAAGTGGTATTCCCCACATGAGTCAATATTGACACAAATACGAACTTCACGAGCGAAGCGAGTGAAGTGAGTGAGTGAGTATTTTGAGTGAGTGAAGTGAGAATTCAGACTAAAGTGCAGCCAACTGAGACAGTCTAAAGTACAGCTGCATTAAAGTGAGCAAAGTATGTGAGTGAATATATTGTCAACGAGTGGGACCAGATTGGGTATAGTTCAGGTTGTGTTAAGTTGTGTTAAGAGTGTATAGTTTGGGCTGTCTTAAGTTGTATAGTTCAGGTTGTGTCAAATTGTTGTATAGTTCAGGTTGTCAAATCTTTAGTCTATTATCTTTATAATGTTCATTCACTCACTCGTTTATCTATTAATATATATAGTTCAGTCACTCACTCAGTCACTCACTCTCTTCACTCGCTTCGCTCGTTCAGTTCGCTCGTTCAGTTCGCTCGTTCAGTTCGTATCCTCTCTGAACCTTTATTTGATGCTTTTCTCATCACGTAAAAAAGCCTTACGATGCCTGACGTCAAGAAACAACGATTCTTCGCCAAAATACAGCTGAGGCTACCACAGAACAAGCCTGCAAACGAAAATACACTATTTGTCGAAGATGATGATGTCGTAGACATTGAAAAAGAGCTTTTCGCCAGTGAACTCTACTCTGAATTAGGCCATCTACCGGTTGAAACTATCAATACCTTATACAACCAGTTTAAAGACCACGAAGATGCTGCTAAATACGCGATTCAAACATACAGGGAAAACAATCGAGGAGAGAAACGTGGCCCAGAGTCGGATATAAACGTCAACACGCCTAAAAAAGCACACCCTAATAACAAGGGCCAGACAACATCAAGGCACCTTAGAAATAAGCAAATAAGAACAAGAGAAACTAGTGTTGAAAATACCGTTGAAACACCGAATGAGTCCAGTACAGATGATATTGGTGATCTACAGGCGCGTATGTTGGCTGAATCTAAGAGAATCAAGCTGGAACTTGATGCTCTGCGATGGCAACGGTATATAGGCTCGATTCCTGTCCAGGCATGGGCGACTAAGCCAACAATGAAGCCCTTCCAGTTTGGGGAATCGCTCGTTCTCAAGAGACTTATTCCCAAGAACTCGTCCATGGGTGAAACTTCCATTATAAGGCTTTTCAACTCGAGTGACCGAGAAATCGCGCGTATTCCGGAGGATTTGACCCGCATTTTCAGTCCCTTGGTAGATCTTGAGATGGCAGACTTTGCTGTTACTGTGTTGGAGTCAACACGTCTGAGACTATCCACAGGAGATTCCTTTTTCATACAGATTAGCATTTATTTGAAGAGCACTGCTTTTAAGCCCATATCGTCTGAAGATGACTACAACTTGAAAAAGTTCAAGACTAACACTAAGAAACCCAAGACTAAGGCAAGCTTCAACTTCACCGCAGAGACAAATAACGAGGTAATTTTGAGATTGAGGCAGTTTGCCTTGGCAAAGTTATTCGAGAGGCTTTCCCTCAGGCCCACAAAGTCACTTGAAGAGGACGCAGAAGAAGTAGTGGAGGAAGTGGATGTGTGTGAAGGAGATGCTGTCCCAATCACAGTTCTCAAAGAAGCTAGTGTTGATGATCAACCTGAAGGCATCAAGCCCGCAGATCATGTGGACCTTGACCAGTTAAAACAGTTCTATCAGGCAAGCAACCATTCCAGCTTGTTAAACAGTCTTCCTGAAGAAACGGTCCCGCCGCTGGAAAACTTCAAAATCGGGCTTCGTCCGTACCAAAAACACGGTCTTTCATGGATGTTGGTCAGAGAGAAGGAGATCAATCGCTTGAGGGAACTAAACAAAGACGACGACTTGTCCTCTCAATCTGTAAGAGTAATAGAGGAGCAGAACTCAGGAACAGTAAACCCCTTGTGGAAACGATACAAATGGCCAAATGACCCTGCGGACCCATCGTCGCAAGAGTCCAAGTACTTTTATGCCAACACCTTTAATGGCGAGTTGTCAATAGAGAAACCCGTCTCCAAAAATACGTTGCTTGGAGGTGTGATTGCCGACGAAATGGGCTTGGGTAAGACTATCTCCGCGCTCGCGCTCATAAACTCTGTGCCCTATGATACATCCCCCGAAGCTAGTACTAAACGGCCATATGCATCAAAGTCCACTTTGGTTGTTGTGCCCATGTCGTTACTAACGCAGTGGAAGAAGGAGTTTGACAAGTGCAACAACAACCCCAATCACTGCTGTCACATCTATTACGGAGACGCAACAGACTTGGACTTGGAGCGCTTATTAATATCACTGAAACCCGATATTCCTGTGGTTGTGCTCACTACGTATGGAACTATAGTGAATGAGTTCTCGCGGTTGTCCAAGCAAAGAGATGTCCGTGGAGAATTACCTGCCATGGGTATATTTGCCGTGGAGTTCTTTAGGGTGATACTTGACGAGGGTCACAATATTAGAAACAGGAACACCAAGAGTGCAAAGTCCATCTACGAGTTGGCACTGAAGAGGAAGTGGGTACTCACGGGAACTCCCATCATCAACAGGCTCGACGATTTGTATTCATTGATCAAGTTCTTAAAACTAGAGCCATGGTGCAACTTTTCATATTGGAAAACGTTTGTCACTACCCCATTCGAGCAAAAGAAGATATCACAGACACTTGAAATAATCAAGACGATCTTGGATCCGATATTTTTGCGACGCACGAAAAACATGAAGCAGAGTGATGGGACACCCATAGTGCAACTCCCTCCTAAAGAAGTTGTTATCGAGGAAGTTGAGTTCAATGAAAGAGAAGAAAAGCTTTACAATTGGTTCAAAAGCAAAGCCACAAAAACGTTCAAAGAGGGCATGAAGTCAGGTCAGTTGCTCAAACAGTATACCCAGATTTTGACCCATATATTGCGCTTGAGACAAATATGCTGCCACATGGATTTAGTTGGAGGTGAACGTCAAATGGAACTTGATGAGGAGGAGGCCGGAGGTCCACTTGATGACCAGACTGCAGAGGAATTGTCCGAACTTGTTTCGGAGAAGAAGATACTCGGTTTTGCAGATGAAACAGAGCTTAAGAAGAGCATGTACTCACTCTATTCAAAAGTGGATCTAGAGGAGTCTGAGTGCTCGATTTGCACTTCATCCCCTATTAAGCTAAGCGAGATGGTAATCACTCAGTGTGGTCATTCGTACTGTTTTGCATGTTTACTCGAGCATGTTGAGTTCCAAAGTCACAAGAACGCCGCGGTTCTTTGTCCCAACTGTAGAACACCCATTTCCAAGTACAAGCTATTTAAGCTCCGAGGAAAGCTGACCTCTAAAAAGGAGATCAGGTTTCACACCCAAATGGGAATTGACGACCCAAGTGAAAACTACCCGTTTCAATTATACTGGTATGATCCAGACAAGACTTCCTCCAAACTCGAGGCTTTGACGAAACACCTACGCGCATTGAAGGAGTCAAATCCAGGAGAGAAAGTAATTCTCTTTTCGCAATTTTCATCGTACTTGGACATCATCGAAAATGAGCTCAAGACACTGGGAGCAGATGACTTCGAGGTGCTCAAATTTGACGGCAGGTTGCAGTTGGCAGAAAGACAGAAGATACTTGACAAGTTCAACGCCGATCCACAAGACCGCAGCAAGATAGTTGTGTTGTTGCTCTCTTTAAAGGCTGGGGGAGTGGGCTTGAATTTGACTACCGCATCCAGAGCATTTATGATGGACCCTTGGTGGTCACCGAGTGTCGAGGATCAGGCAATTGATAGAATCCACCGTATTGGGCAGAATGAGACCGTCAAGGTGGTGCGGTTCATTGTCAAAAACAGCATCGAAATCAATATGCTCAAGATCCAGGAAAGAAAGAAGCAAATTGGAGAGGCTGTGGGCGTGCAGGAGGAGGAGAGAAGAAAGAGAAGAATCGAGGAGATTCAAATGCTTTTTGAAGATTGAGTATATTAGGAGTAAGCATGATATCAATATAAAATCAAAAAAAAGTGAACTAGATGGGTTCAATGAGGAGTTTGCTTCTTTTGATATAGATCCAAGTATATTTCATAGTTTTGGATCAGACAAGTAGACCGAGGAGCTGATATGAGAAACGTCAGTGCCATGAATTACATCAACTAGCAATTACACCATAAATTAATCACCTATTTACTTCCTGAGCGCAGCAGTCTCTCTCTTCAACCATTTGTAGGCGATGGATGAAGGGGCAAAAGAATCCTTCAACTCGTTCCAGATGGTTTGATGGTATTGGTTGACCCAGTTAATTTCTTCTTCGGTCAACAAAGACACATCAATCAACTTACGACAGTATGGAACTCTGGTAATAGTCTCAAACTCGTAGAACTCCTTTCCCTTGTAAGCAACATCGGCAGACTTGATGTAAAAGACGTTTTCAATTCTAATACCATATTGACCGTCTTCATAGTACCCTGGCTCATTGGAGAGCAACTGCCCTGGCTGCAACTTGTGGATAGCAGCATTTGGGCGTGGACCAATACCGATAGGACCCTCATGGACATTCAAAAAGGCACCAACACCATGCGAAGTGCCATGGCCGTAGTCCAAACCGTGCTTCCACAAGTTTTGTCTAGCAATGGAGTCGAGCAAATTTCCTGTAGTGTCCTCTGGGAACTTCAAAGTGGACAAGCCAATGTTGCCCTTCAAGACCAAAGTGTAGTTTTTGATCTCCTCAGCAGACGGTTGCAGGAAGTGAATGGTACGAGTGGTGTCGGTAGTTCCCTCCAAAAACTGCGAGCCGGAGTCGTTCAAGTATATTTTGGAAGGGTCGACCACTGCACAAGAACCCTTGGTGGGACTGTAGTGTATGATAGCACCGTTTGCTCCCGATGCACTGATCGTGGGGAAGGACAAACCAACAAAGTTCTCCTCCTCTTTTCTAAATTCTGACAACTTTTCATCGGCCTCGCATTCATCTATGAGCTCTTCCTTGACTATGAGCTCGTGCTCCAACCACGAGAAGAATTTGATGAGTGCACGTCCGTCCTTCAAATGGGCCACCTTTGCGCCCTCTAATTCGGTTGCGTTCTTAATGGACTTGAAGATCTCGATGGGGGAGAAGCCCTGGGTGTAGTTGCACTTTAAATTCCTCACCACCTCCCAGTTGACATTTTCGGGAGCAAAGAAAGACTTGTTTGAGAGATTAAAGTCCTTGGACACTGCGAGCAAGGAAGAATAGAACTTGTGGTAAGGCTGAATCTTAATGTTGTTGACGGCCAATGCTGCAGTTACCGATTCCGGCAATCTGGAGTAGTCGATAAACAACTGATCACCGTCGTTCTTCGTAAGGATCATAAATGCATAAAAAACAGGGTTGTACTCGATATCGTGCCCTCTCAAGTTCAACAACCACGCCACTTCGTCGAGAGCAGTCACAACCAAACCTTCGACTTTGTCCTGGAAAACCTTCTGCTTGAGCCTGTCGAGCTTGGACTTTACAGACTCACCAGCAAACTTTTCGTCTAACTGGAAAATAGTACTTGCAGGAACTGGAGGCACGGGTTCGAACTTCTCCCAAATCTTGTCAACCAAGTTATCTGTCACGGCAACGAGCTCAACTTCGGGCTTTGTCTTCTTGTCGGCGTATTTCACTAAGGCAGCATCGATGGAGGTCTTGAATTTTTGGAAAGCTTTGTACGAGAATTTTGTTGGGTCAACACCAATGTTACAAGGGGAACCACTGTCCAAACTGGACTGAATGGCCTGTGAGATGGTCCATTCCTCCCACGAAGGCTGATCCTTTGCACCTTGCTTCAAAAGATGCCAGTTAAAGTCAAGTTCATTAGCAGCTTGGTTGAAGTAGCGTCCGTCGGTGGAAAGAGCCGCAAGCCCCTCTGGAGTCTCATTCATACAGGTCAAATCTCTCGTAACGATGGCAACACCAGCACTTCCACTGAATCCACTCACAAAACTTCTCTTTTGGTCAAAGGCAGAAACATACTCGGACTGGTGCTGGTCCTCGGAGGGAATAATGTAAACACCCAAGTTGTAGTCGGCCATGGTCTTGCGCAAGGCCTCCAATCTCTTGGAGGTGTTAATCTCTTTGGTGTTGGCAGCTTCTGAAATACACAACGTACTGGCGTCAATAGTGAAGATGGACGCCTTTCTCGAGCCCATTCTTGAGCCAACAACAGCGTTGTTGCTCCCGGTTCTTTTGATGTTGATTCTTTGTGAAAGCATAGTGGAGCGTCTGTTTCTCGACAACAACCCTGGCGAACAATTACACGAGGCACATTGGCCCCTTGATACTCTCGCTGACATGTCTAGTATGAATATGGAATTCTTATTTTCAAATGAAGGTTTTTTTTCCTACAAACTTGTTTAGTAATTTGCTAAACACCGAGTGGCGTGACACCATAAGTACGAACACTGTATTAGAGGGATATCACGCCGCAAGGAACCCCCCCAAAAGTCACACCCATCTCCTTATTACCCATTTGCACTCACAATTATATCACAGCAAAGCAATACTTGAAACGGTCACGTGGTATCAGAACTTTCCTGCATGCCTTTTTAAAGCCTCACGCTAAAACTAAAGATATGTCTCTGTCATGGACCCTACAGCAGGTGGTGCAGCAGATTAAAACCTTGTACTCCACTAGCAATACCGATACCGTCAAGGCTATCCAGGATGAGTTACAGTCCATACAACGGTCGAGAGATGGGCGCATGCTTGCTAATGCACTCCTCCAGGAGTATGATAATACTTCACAGTACTTTGGGGCATTGACTTATGCTGTGTATATAAACACTCATGTGCTTAAGGAACAGAGCGAGGTGGAGTCTGTGTCGAATGAGATTTTCGAGCATGTTTTGCGCATTCCCATACGTGGGGGTATGTTTGTTCTCCGTAAGCTCTTGAGCAACTTGTCTGTGCTATATCTCAACAGCGTGCTGGTTGACCCCGTGACGAGATTGCTTCAGAGGTTCGACAGCGTTTCACCCAATGAGGATCAGGTGTTGTTGATGTCGTATCTCATTGCCACCATTGCCGAGGACTTGGCCAACCCAGGTAGGGCAGGCACACGTCCGCGCGAAGATATTCATCGTGATGTATTCCCGCACCTTCAGCGCTTGGTCCAAACTTTCATGGACCCTGCTACAACGTCTTTTTCTGTCCGAAGTGCGCTTTTGGATGCGATAAATGCATGGGTAGTGTATATCTCTAACGCAGAGTGCGGCTCTGGTGACACGGAAATTTTGATGCAGTGGCTCTTGAACCAGTTCTACATCGGTGGTGATCTTGGTGTCAACATGCCGATCCTCAACAAAGCATTTTCCACCCTCAGCGAGGTTGTGGAGCTCAACCCGCGCATGTTGAATCCATTCAAAGAAGAAATCCAGTATCTCTTGTTTGACACATCGCAGTTCGGGGCCCAGTTCATTATGGCGGTCATACTCAATACCGATGCGTTTGAGGAGTACAGCTCAGAGGCTGGGAACTTTGTCAACTTGTTGTGCACCTTCTTCACCTACAACCTTGTATATATTTCCCGCAACATCCTTGATCCCAGCATATACAACATCATGTCGGTGATGCTTGAGCTCACCAACCACCCCAGCAGGCCCATTGTGGAGGAAAAGTTGAGTGAACAGCTACTCTCGTCCTGGGAAGAACTCGTCAATGTGTACCTCGATGACCAGGACATACTTGAAGATTTGCACCAGGAAACGCGCGAAAACTTCATTGCGCGCCGCAATGAGGTGTTAGGCAAAGTGAGCGAGACCTTTTGGCGAAAATCACATTTTGTGGGCATAGACGACGCATGCAGAGCTGAGTTTATCCATTACAGACAGGAAATTGCTGAGCTCTTCATAGTGATGTACTCACTTCTTGGCACATCGCTATACACGACGCTCTGCGACAGCATCACAGGAAAGCTCCAACAATCACCAACAGCCATCGAGGACCTCGAGGCGTCCCTATACTTGCTTTCCAAAATCACCGACGACTTGTCCTTCTACGATGACGATTCAAATGAGGCTCTTATTCCACTCATCAACCAACTTTTCCAACACAACTTGATAGAAGCCATTGAGCAGACCCCGTTGGAGGGATCAACTGTTGAGCAGGTCAATATCACGCTACTCAACTTTTTATCGTGCATTCAGTTTTTCTTCAAAAGCGACATCGGAGCTGCCCACCTCCAGTCCACTTTCAACTTCCTCTTCTCCATCATCTTAGGCCACCGCAAATTCGTCAACCAAAACAACGTGTCTCTCGTGGCATCCAAAACCGTGTTGAAGATCTGCCAAGGGTCCAAAGACAAGTTGACTGTGTTTCTCCCAAATTTGGAAATGATTTTGTATGAGATGTTGGGCAACTACCTCGTTGATAACTTGATTAGAGAGAGAATGACAAACTCCTATGTCTCTATAGCATTGACATTGAAGGACCCTGTTCAGTTTGGTGTGGCGATTTCTTCGTTGATAGAGAAGGTTGAAGAACTTGCAACGGAAGCTCTTGCTGGAAATATACGACCCGAACAGGGTGATGCAGAAAATGCCATTCAGGAGTATTGTATTAGTCTCTTGTCATGTGTCAACGAGGTGGGCAAAGCCTCGCAGATCCCGGAAGAGGTGGAGGACTTCTTTTCACCAGACCAGATAGAACTGGTCAACGCGTACTGGCAGCACGACCCGTTGCAGGTAAAACCGCGGTTGTTGAAATTAATCAACAAGTATTCGCTATCACAGGATTGTCTTTTCCACAGCTCCATTATCACAGAGCTATGCTGCAGCATCTTGAAACTGGGGTTGGGTGAGTCTATAGGAGGCCCTTTCAAGTTCGGCTCCGAAATTATTGCCTCATACATTGAGTCTAAGGTTGTTCTCTGCGAGCCGTCATCCATAGGCAATCTCTACTCGTTGGCAGAAAGTCTTGTGGCCACGAACGGCAAGAGTCTTCCACACAACTTGATGGCTAATTTGGTTGACAAACTCTTTGTTGGCTTGAAGAACACGACTTCGCGAGATATCGATTGGGTGAAAAGCTGCTTGGACTTCTTCACTACCATTGTGGAGAAGACCCCGCGACTTTTACTAGGCCTTCCGTGTTTCGAGGCGGAAGTGTTAGTGTTTGCGCTCCAATCGTTCGAGCACCCTGAAGTGTTTGTTGTGAAGTCCACGGTTAAGTTTTGGAGTGCATTGATAACCATGAAGAAGGGGTCACGCGAGGATCAGCAGTATATACAGGGCTTGTTGCAAAACCAAGTTATCAACGCACACAATTTGTGTTTCCACTTGGTCGAAAGTCTTTTGATGTCGTTTCTCAACAGCCCTAGGTCCAACTTGGATCGTTTCTACCACTTGTTCCGGTCTTTAGTAGGGAAGATTCCGTTGGTTTTCAAGCAGGCGCTCGTGGCATACCTTCAAGAAAACACGCAATTTGGAGAAGGCAAACTTTCCCAAGCACAGTTGCATAAATTTGTTGAGCAGCTCATGCTCACAAGAGGCCAACGACAAGCGCACGAGGTGTTGCGCAAGTTCTGGTTGGACTACAACGGGCTTCAGGACTTTAGGACGTCCGACACATAGCATAACACGACAGTCATCCGATGAGCTAAATAGTACACTACAAGAGCATAAACTTGGAGTTAACCAATAAGCTAAATATACTACAGAAGCATAAACGTGGGGATATCCAATAAGCTAAACACACTATCATAACGTCAACCCAAATACACGTCAGTCTTACACTACAATATCAAACACGTCAGCCTTACACTAGACTACAATATCAAACACGTTAAGTCATCCAATAAACTAAATAGTACACTACAGGAAATAAGTAGACAACTCCTCAATCAACAATTCGGACTCTCTCGAGTAATCGATAGGGTCCACGCCAACGGCTTGGTACCTGACTCTAACAATATCGTTGTACGAGTCCTGCTTAGCCTTGATGCGGAAAATACACTCTTTGTAGAAAACGCCCTTGATGTACTCCATGAACTTTGAGTCATCATCGGAGTAGTCACCCTCCGTCTTTATTTTCATCAAAGATGTGGCATCGATTCCAAGCAATTTCTGTGCATCCTGGTCAAACAACGTCGCAAAAAACTGACCCGTGTGATCCATGATTGTGCATGTGAATATATAGCGGTATGTTGGTTCGTTATAATCCTTGTTACACGCCACACACCTCCAAGTTCCACCTTCATCAACCAATTTCTTATTACACGACCCAGGACCACGCGCCTGCTCTCTGATGTTAGGACAAGCAGGATACGCAAAGTTGTCTTTCTTGGCGAATCCAATGGTCCCCCTCACGCTAAAATAGTCCGGTTTGTCCGAGTGACCCAACTGTTCTTCTTCAGCTTGTGCAATGGTTTTGCGATTGGTGTTACCTCCCGAGGACTCCACCTTCAACGACTTGAAGTTCTCGTTGACTCCACCGTTGTCGAACCAGCCCTTCAAAGTGAAGCACTCGGGGGTCTCTGGGTTGACCACCATCGTTCCCGTACTGGTCAAAGACAACGACCTGCCCTGAAAATCTTGCACCTTGCAAGCCTTAAATGCCACGATCGAACCCTCAGGGGTGTTGAAGTCGACCGCAGTTTTGTTCCATAAGCCTATATCAATCTGGAAGCCTGTTTGGTCCACAATGGTGATGTTCCTTCTGTCAAAAGCTTTTCCTGTCGACTTGGCGGTGATTTGGAACGCCGGGTTCACCTCCTTTAAAGCACCAATAACGTCGATGATGGAGTTTGGCTCGCAGTCTTGGATCTGGTTCAACTGGACAAAGTTGAAATTGATGGTGGGGACATTGGCGGTGTCGAAACATTCCTCGACAATTGTGTCTCTGTCCAAGGATAACTCAAATGGATGCGGCAAGGTGTTGAAGGGTTTCTTTGAAGCTTGGAGCCTACCTTTGCTAATATAATACACCTTTCCCTCTTGAAGAATCAGGTACAATTTCTCGGCAACATCATTGAACGCGGTTGCTCTGATTTCGTCCGACTCATCCAAGAGATTGACAGAGAATAACTTACCCTCACCTCTGGCATTGGACCAGTTCTTTAAATCACCTTTGAACGACACACGGGCCTTGATTTTCCAACTGTTCTGGTACGGGGACAAGGACTCGATTGGCGAAATTCTGCCTTGGTCACTGGTAGGGTTCGCTGAGGGGTACTTTGGCTGTTGTTGCTGAACCGGTTGAGCCTTCTTCTCCTCACCAAAGAACCCTGGTCCAGTAGTATCTGGTTCCTTTTCAGCAGCCTTACTGAGGAACAAGTCATCATCTTCAGGATGTTCTTGAAAGTAATTGTCAATGATAATCAAGTCCTCTTTGCTTCTGTGTGGAGCACTGCCCAAGATTTTGATATCCTTGACCAACAACAACCGTTTCTGTGTAGAGAACAAGGAGAATTCGTTAATCTGAACGTAGCAATCTTTGGTCAAGTTGTTTGCACTCAAGTATGGGACACATACTTCATCAATCAATCCATGCCCGTGGTATACCCCGTCTGTAAGCATGACTCTGTACTTCTTCAACTCACCTTCCAAAAAAACAGGTTTTGTTGCGGTTGTCTGCAAGATGATTGGCATCTTGACCGAGTCCTTCTTGGACCGAGAGAAGATATCTCTCATAGCATTTGGGGTTAGCGTAATATCAGGCATCTTTAGAGAATCAATTTTTTACGCGTTTGAAAAGTCGCGTAGAAAACCGAAGGCAAATTAAAAAGATGACTAAAAATGGGGAGAATGTATTGATGAGTTTAATGGGCGTAGTTAAGATGTTTGAGAAGATTAATGGGCGTAGTTAATATGTTAGGGAAGATGGATCGACGGGTGGATGTCAATTGTAGTGATAGATAAGGACTAGGCACTGGTTACGAGACTGAAGTACACTCGGAAACTAATAGTGTCATTATTCATTATATTATTGATTGAGTGTTGTCTACGAATTGACCGATGATTCTTAGTTGAACAAATGACTGATTTGTCAGTTGAACAAATGATTGATTTATCAGTTGAACAGGTGCACTGATTATGTCAGTTGAACAAGGTCACTGATTATGTCAGTTAAGCAAAAAGCACTCCTGAAAAAACCCATTCTTAAGGCGAACACTAATAAAGTTAAGACGGGAAATTCAAAACTATACATGTCGGTAAGACATACCGAGGTCAAATACTACTGGAATGTCTATGTTCCTGGGTCTCTCTATTTATGTTAATTTTTCAGTGTAGCTGTCAGGTAATCCACGCTTATAAAACTTCTAACTTACTTGTATATTTAAGGGACGGATTTTAACTACTTATTAACTCTTTTCTGTGTCTTGGGTTTGAGGCGGCTGGCAGTCCAACTCTCGTTTCATTGATTAGTGTGATATGCAGTACCACATACCTTACAGTAGCCCTTTTGTCACACAACTAGTCACTCATTTCACTGGCTCCCTCTTTCAGGTTATCTCTTCCTATAGCGAATTTCACAGGCAAAGCGAGTGAAATGAGTGAACTTTATTAGAAAAAGTTTAAGTTCACTCACTTATTTCACTCGCAAAGATTTGGCTGCAAATTTGTATTTATAAATTCTCTAATTTTACATCGAGGCTGAGATCGAATGTCAAGGAAATACTTGTACAACGAATGGTTTATAAAGTTTGAAGACACACATATTTACCAATGTACCAGCAGAGTAAACCCTTTGTATCTATCATTATTCATTTTTGTTTTATACCTTTTCTTTTAATCACTGTGTATACAAGTTATTCTGGTTTACTCACTAGATGCAGTCAAACCATTCACCACCTCATCATATTCACCACTTTCTTCTCTTTCACCCGCCTTTTCCCGCTTACTCTACTCTACAAAACACCTTTAAAATATAACCTTCCTGCTACTCTACAACTTCGGCTGTACGTGAACAGCATTAGACAACTCATCTCTGGAGTTGACCTTCACCGCACCTGCTCTCAACAATGCTTTCGTCAAGTCATCAATCAAATCATCCACATTCTCAATACCAATGCACAATCTGATCAAATCCTCGGGAAAGTCACGCTCTTCTCTTGTTTTCGCATCAATTGAAGCATGCGACATCCTGCAAGGCATGGAAATCAAAGAATTCACACACCCAAAAGAAACAGCAATGCCAAAGATCTCGGTGCCCTCAACAATCTTTTCAGAGGTGTGGATACTTCCAGTCTCAAAACTCAAAACCGCACCCGATCCCCTGCACATGGAAGCATGCAATTCATGCTGTGGGTGCGACTTCAAGCCAGGATACCTGACTTTGAAACCAATGTTGTGCAAAAACTCCGCAATCTTCTGGCAGTTTTGCTGCTGTCTTTCGACCCTGATAGCCAAGGTCCTCAATCCGCGGGATAACAACCACGAGTCAAATGGGGATAACCCGCAGCCCGTGGAGTTTATGACAAAGTACACCTTTTCCGCCAACTTTGCACTCCTTGTGGCAATGATACCGGCCATGATATCGTGGTGACCATTCAAGTACTTGGTTGCCGATTCGTACTGAATATCGACCCCCAAATCCAAGGGGGTCATCAAAATAGGCGACATCATGGTATTGTCAAAAACCACAATCACATCAGGATTGACTTTGTGAGCGTGCTCAGCAATGGACTTAACATCCACCACCTTAATCAATGGGTTGGTTGGAGACTCCAAAAAAATCATTTTGGTATCAGGCTCTATTTTCGACTTGATCAATTCGGTGTTTGTGGTGTCGTAGTGGCTTACCCGTAAGTCACCTTTTTTGTTCAAGTACGTCAACAATCTCTGTGTTCCACCATACAAGTCATCCCCTGCAATTACCTTGTCCCCTGGTCCCAACAATCTAATAATAACATCAAGACACCCCATTCCGGACGTCACAGCATAAGCATGAGTGGCCTTCATGATTTTGGCCATATGATTTTGGAGGTATGTTCTGGTGGGATTTCCGGATCTTGTGTAGTCGTATTCCCCCATATTAGAAAGCGATGGTTGTTTAAATGTGGCAGACTGATACAACGGGGGCACTGATGCTAAGTGCTGGTCATTAGACTTGGTGAAGACCAATTCGGTCTCCACGCTGTAAGATTTGGTCTTTTCGGGCTTGGACATTTTGGAGTGTGTGTTGTAATTTTCACAACTGTATTTGCAGTTGAACTCTTACTGTTAATCAGAGGGGATGATGCAAAATGTGTGTTGATTCACGTGAAGATAAATCACGTGAAATTCGATGATGTCAAACACAAAAGTGTATGCACGATGACTAAAAGGAGATACAAGTTATGAGGATAAGGGGAGGATGAGAGGGAAAGATGGAGGGATGAACAAGAGAAACTGATTAGAGGCTGGTTAGAGGCTGGTTACGAAGGATGTATGTCTCAAACTGACAAAATAGTGAGATTTTCGTGAAGCTACAAGTTTTTTAAGCAGCTGTCAAATTGACTAAAAATGAAAAACCCAAGCAGGCAATGTAACTAGCTCATCCAAGGATTAAAAGCAGTACAGAGCAGATCGACCATTAATTCTAAAAGCAAAAACTCTTGAACCTGAATGGCTAGAGGGTCTGAAAAACTTGTTGCGTGATATTTTCGTAAAGATATCGGCACTTCACCAGTGAAGTGAGTGAAAAAAAAACTGTGAGCAAAATAACTAAGGATTGAAGATTGATGACAGAGCACTTTCTCCATGTTGTTGAGTTTGTTCTTTCAGTTATCTCTCTCCATTTATGCACTCACTCACTCACTGAACTCGCTTCGCTCGTTAAGTTCGTTCGATGGTGAACATTTTTTAGAAAACTGACAGTGAGCAAAAAAACTTGGTGCTTTTTATAGACAGTGTCTGACTGGGTAACATTCCACGGTTTGGAAAGTTACGTAGGGCACATGACCACTTTGTAATGTGCTGAGTGCTCTCATAATACAACTGTTTGCTATTTTTTTTGCGAAGCTGCTGCTTTAGAATATACGACACAGAGTACAGGATATCAGGATCTTTACAAATTGTAGTTAATCAGAACAATTCCAGACCCCAAAATCACAAGACATGTCCACCAATATATATGCCACACACCTTTCTTAGGTTTAAGCATTTAAGTTAAAATTATATACTTTGTATCCACTTTCCACCTGGAATATTTACAAGTCCAGTTGTTATCAATGGCATCATTTCCTCAATCGACACCTTTAGCTTTTTGGACATGACATAATACAAAAATTGAACGGATAAGTGCGTTATTCCATCAGACCTCATTTGTAATTAGCATGTGTAGTGAAAAGCCGTACACTGCTGCCTGATCAAAGCGTAGAGATAACCATATGGTAGTCACCTCGGAATTAGCTAGATAATCAGTATAGTCTGTACTTCTATCACAATTAAATCCAGCATATATCAACCCAAAACTATCCTCTAATACGGCTTCTAACCCAATACATAAGTTTATAGATTCGCTACTCACCAATCACTAATTCTCTCATTACTCACTAACTCGCTCACTACTTACTTACTCACTCGCTTACTTACTCACTCACTTACTTACGCACTCACTTACTTACTCACTCACTCACATCACTCGCTTCGCTCGTGAAGTTCGTTGGATAACCCATTACACAAAACAATTATCTTTAAATTTGTAAGGTACTGGAAGTACAAGGACTGTATAGAAGCCTATTCTACACCCTCTACTAACAGTCGCTGGCTCAATGGCCCGATAAGGCCAGGCATGACCTGTGGGGGTCTAGGGACCCCTCATAGCACGTGTCTGTCCAGCTATAAATATCACTAAGCTCATAACGGTAAAAGCTTGTCAATTCGCCATGAAAACTTCAGCTTCACAAGAAATCAGCGTGTCTCTTCACGAACAGCTAAACTTGGACTTTAAATTGACTTCTGCTTGTCTTATTGCTCTTGTTTCTACAGCGGCTCTTCGTTGTTTTATACAGTCAAACTGACGAACTTCACGAGCGCACGAACTCACTCACCCATTATCGAACTTCAGCTCGTCTTCACATATAAATCAAACTCCATAACTTTTTAGTGAAACACATTCTTCCCTTCTGAGCCACATATCTCCTCCATCTTACAATAAATTAAACTCCAAATGTCTTCAAAATTCTACTCCAAAACTCTTACTAAGCAACATGAGCCAACAAAATCAGTGAATATTATCATATGAGTGCTCTCGTAAGCCCCTGCTATAAGCTCATATTATACAAGTTCGTATCATATAAGCTCATATTATATAAGCTCGTGCTCTACAAGCTCATGCTCTATAAGCTCGTGTTATATAAGCTAATGTTGTCGTGACCCCTGTTACTCTTGTATCCTATGCATGCATGTATTATACAATTCACAAATCATCTCTGGTGAACTTTCTAATGTCGTTCGGCTCCTCGCCCAACAACACCTTAGGCCCCGAGAAAGGCTCACAGCTTTCTCTGCTAAGAGGCCCGATCTTTGGCTCTCTACCCTCCTGTAATGCCTTCAAAAGCTCTATGGTGGCCTCCGGAGTCAAGTCCTCGTGGTAGTCATCATTAACAGCCAACATTGGGGCGTTGACACATGCACCCAAGCACTCCACCTCCTGCAAAGTGAACAACTTGTCTGGGGTAGTTTGACCTGGCTTGATCTTCAAGTGCGACTGGATAGCCTCCATAACACCGTCAGAACCACACAACTGGCATGGCGTGGTTGTGCACACCTGCAAGTTGTACTTGCCCATAGGCTTTCTGTTGTACATTGTGTAGAAAGTAGCCACCTCGTAGACTCTCATAGGAGGCATGTCCAACATCTTGGCAACGTAGTTCATCACCGAGATGGAAGTGAATCCGTGCTGACGCTGGCCCAAGTCCAACAAAGGCATACATGCGCCCTTCTTGTACTGTGGAGGATACTTGGCAATGATGGCCTCGGCCTTTTTCAAGTTCTCAGCAGAGAACTCAAATGGGATCGACTGGTTGTCCTCCTTGGTGTCTCTGTGCACCGAGATGATTGAGGAAAACCTCTTGTTGATTATGGAGGAAGGCTTGAGAGCAAGTCTATTGAATGAACGGAGCATTGTTGTGGGCCGAGTTGATTCAATATCGTTTGAATTGCAATTTTTTTCTCTGGTGCTAATGCAGATTTCGCTGTTGGTGATTGGCTGAAAATGTGCAGGAACGAGCGAACGAACTTCACGAGTTAACGAACTTCACGAGTTAACGAACTTCACGAGTTAACGAACTTCACGAGTTTACGAACTCCACGAGCGGAGCGAGTGAAGAGAGCGAGTGAGTGAGTAAACCTAATTAAATATAACATTGACAATAAGTGAGTAAACCTAAATAAATATAACATTGAGAATAAGTGAGTAAACCGAAGTACAGGACAAGATGGACTAGAGGATTAGAAGCACTAAAGGTAGATGGATGGAAATAGACTAAACGAGGTGAATGAGGGAAATGAGGGAAATGAGGTAAATAAACTAAATGAGGTAAATGAACTAAATGAGGTAAAACTAAATGAACTAAATTAACTGGTATGGTTAATTGAACTTTCCGTTCAATTACATATTTACTTCATCTCTGCTCCATCTTTGTTCACTCGCTAAGTCATCTCTATATATCATCTTATTCACTCACTCAGGTATCTATATGTACATGTGTCTTCCACTATACTCCCTCACTCATTTCAATCGTTTGATTCTCTCGTGGAGTCTATATGTTTATTCGCTCGTGAAGCCCCTATATATCATCTATATTTGCTCGTGAAGTCTATATACATCATGCTTATTCACTCTCTGCTCGTGAAGCCTCTATAATGTTTATTCACTCACTTCACTCGCTTCGCTCCTGAAGTTCGGTCGCTCCTGAAGTCTCTATAACGTTTTTTACTCACTTCACTCGGTTCGCTCCTGAAGTTCATAAGTTCGTTCGCTCCACAAAAAAGCCAAAACAGAATCCCACATAACCATCCATCTCCCATCCATCACCCATTGCCCAACACTTTACAGTCTAGGAATACCAACTGACCCAGACACACCATACAAATCTACACAAGCACTCCGAATTACCCATCTGCCACAAAAACACGCAGTAATGAGCGACCAGAGACCCCGAGGTACTAGGCGCCACAATGCGTTCGAAACTCCACGATCACCAATCAGATCCACACGGGCAATGGAACCACCCGGAATACGAGATACCCCAGTGCGCAGCCCGATTTCCCCGAGACGACGGACCAATAAAGCCATTTTCAGCGACAGATACATCCCCAACCGCACAGGAATCGACCTCCAAGCCGCATTCAGCTTGTCCAACCAGGACATTCTCCCAGATGTGCGTGCCAACAGAAACACAGACAATGAGATCGAAATCCGCAAGGAAGAAGAGGCAAATCGCACGTTTTCTACAGTATTGAAAGCAGAGTTGTTTGGAGATAATGTGCCGATGGCTGCTGCAAACTTGACGGCACCACTGGCCAGTAACACCGCACCAAAACGCACAAATACGGCCGGTGTTCTCTCACGCTCCAGTGACTCGGTTTCGAGCACACCCCCACAGAGCTCTGCGAGTGTACAAGACAGTATGCCGAGCGGCGCTGTATCTGGAACCGGTTCCAATTCAGTGGCGATCGACACCGAGGAGGCCAGCACTCCAAGGCGCAAAACCAATCTTTTCACGTACCAATCACCGCAAAAGTCACGGCCAGTTTCACGAGACTTGCAGCGTGAGTTATACTCGCTATCGCCCGTGCGCCAGGAGTCGCAAAAGCTTTTGCTTCTGCCACAAAAGAAACCGCGCAACATCCTGAAAGTGCCGTACCGTGTTTTGGATGCCCCAGAGCTTTTCGACGACTTCTACTTGAACTTGGTGGACTGGGGCCTGCAGGACGTGCTAGCTGTGGGGCTCGGAGACAGCGTATATCTCTGGGACGGGGCCACGCAATCGGTGGATCGATTGTGTAACCTCGCGCAAAAGGACAAAGTCACAAGCTTGAACTGGATAGGTTCCGGCACACACCTTGCCATCGGCACGTCCAAGGGCCTTGTTGAGATATGGGACGCCACAAAAATGAAGTGCGTGCGAACAATGTCGGGCCATAACTTGCGCGTGAGCTCGCTCGCGTGGAACGAGCACATCTTGTCAAGTGGTTCGCGGGACCGGACGATTTTGAACAGGGACGTGCGCGTCGAGAGCCACTTTATTAATAAGTTTGAGGTTCACAAACAAGAGGTTTGTGGGCTCAAGTGGAACGTGGAGGAGAACAAATTGGCCAGTGGTGGAAATGACAACCAGTTGATTGTATGGGATGGTCTCAACCCCAAGCCCTTGTATCAATTTTCGGAACACACGGCCGCTGTCAAAGCCATTGCATGGTCGCCACATCAACGCGGGATACTCGCGAGCGGCGGCGGCACTGCGGACAAAACCATCAAGACGTGGAACACTCTTACGGGGTCTATGGTTCATGACGTTAATACGGGTTCACAAGTTTGCAACATGGTCTGGTCCAAGAACTCCAACGAGATTGTATCGACTCACGGGTATTCGAGAAATCAGATTATTGTGTGGAAGTACCCGTCGATGCAACAGATTGCCCAGTTGACGGGGCATACTTACCGAGTTTTGTATCTATCGCTTTCGCCGGACGGTGAGACCATTGTGACTGGGGCTGGGGACGAGACTTTGCGATTTTGGAATGTTTTCGAGAAGAGCAAGAATAGTGGAGGGCTGTCGTCGGTTTTACTTGATGCGTTTCTGCAGTTGCGTTGAGCGAAAGAGCGAACGAACTGAACGAGCGAAGCGAGTGAGGTGAGTGAGTGAATAAACACGAAGAGATAACTGAACGAATGAAAAAACCTCATGAACAACCTCGCGAACAAACCCCACGAACAAACCCCACCAGCAAACTTCACCAGCAAACTTCACCAGCAAACCTCACTCGCTTCGCTCGTGAGTGGGTGAATGAATGAACAAACATGAAGAGATAACTGAATGAAACAACAAACTGAACAAGTAAACGAATGATATGAGTGAGTGGACCAAATTTCATAAGAGATGAACAAAACGAGCGAACTGAGTGGGTAGATATTCCATGTTTATTCACTCACTCACTTCACGAGCGAAGCGAGTGAAGTAGAGCCAAACTTCCGAAGAGATGACTTAAAGCGACCTGAGTGTGTGAGTGAATAAAGGGTATCAAAAGACATGGAGAAGAAATGGAAATCCAGCACTTCATCACTCGTCAGTAATTCAGCCATTTAATGCAATTTTCTAATGGCTAATGAACTCTGATAACCATTTAATAGAATTGGAATTCTAAAAGCTAATAGAATTCTAATAATACACCTATAGGTTCAATATAGCCATTAATATACTTAGACCATTAAATTGGTGGTCTGTTGTGGAATCTCGTTACAGAAATTTAGGATAGAGTTATTCCATTTGGTTGTGGACTGTGATTGACTTTTTTTGTAGACCTTTGAGTATAGGATACAGGATTGTTGATATTCCATATGAAGTTATTTGTTAGCATTTGATAGTCATTAATATATTAATACATGACATGTCAATGACTTCTCCAAATCTTTATACAGCCCTTTACATTGTTAGTAGAGTCCTCCAATATAAGCTTTTCTACTCTACACATATTCGTATATCCTATCTTTTCGTTACTCTCGTATATCCTATCCTTCATCACTCTCATATATCTTATCTCTTCGTCACTCTCATCCTATCTCTTCATCACTCTCATATCCTATCTCTTGATTACTCTCGTCTCTGCATAATACGTAACGCCTTTCATTCTTCAATACCTTGGCTGTTGTGATTCTTTTTTGGTTGTATCACGTGTTTAGGTTGATTCTTCTAATTAACCATGTTCTTTCTCGTTGTTTACTCTGTTGTCACTGGTTCTGTTCTCCCACCTCTTTTTTTCATCTTCATTCGTTCTCTCCCACGTTTTTTTTCAGTTCGCTCTTCATTCACCTATGATTAAAGATCACTCAGTCATGCATTGATCACTCGGTCACTCAGTTATCTCTCATGATGTAAGTTCACTCACTCACCCAGATATCTCTCATGATGTAAGTTTACTCACTCCACTCGCTCGGTTATCTCTCCTATGATGTAAGTTCACTCACTCACTCACCCACTTCACTCGCTTCGCTCATTTTGTTCGCTCGCTCGCTCAGTTATCTCTCCTATGATGTAAGTCCACTCACTCACTCACTCACTCACTTCACTCGCTTCGTTCGTTCAGTCGTTCGTTCGCTCGTTCAGTTCGTTCGTTCGCTCGTTCAGTTATTCACCTTCAAACTAACAAACACTCCTCCCGTATCATCCTCCTATACATATGCACAAAAAATCCATTCTCTTCACACCAGTCCCGAAAGTTCCCAAGCTGAAGACTCACCCGCCCCTCTCTGGTGACTAACACCCGCATATACTCAAGAGTAAACAAAATATCCTCTCGCCGATACCCTGTTATTGCCGAAACATCCTCAAGTGTAAAAGAAACCGCCTTCCGCAAGTACGTGTGTATCACGTAGCAGAGCAGCTTGGTCCAGAACGAAAGGTACGTCGCACGCCCAAAAGGCGAGAGTGGAAACTCCGGCCCGCTGCGCGCCTGTCCCGGAGTTCTCTTCGCAAGCTCGTAAGAAAACTCAATGAGAAGTGACCCGAGTCCACGCCGCTGAAACGGAGGAAACACACATATACACGCCAAGTTGTTGTCGTTATCGTACGACACCATCTCTTTGGAAAAGAAGCCCATGGGAATATATTGCCCATCCTCCTTTCCGTAAACCACATAAAAGTTGAAGTGGTCGATGTTATAGTACACCGATTTATCATCAAGAAACAACTTGCCAAAAAGTGACAAGTTCTGGCAGAAAAGCACATTCTGGAACCCTCGCACCTCGCGGATCACCACGCTCTGCTCATCATCACGATAAACCATCTTCCCCACCGTTGGACGTGCGGACTTGTGAGGGCATCGCGTACGGTGTGCGCGCAATAACTCCGCCCTGTCGGTATATTTGAAGCAAAAGTCACACACATGGAGCGTATCGAGCCAGAATCCCGCACTGTCAGAGCTTTTCCTCTTCCATGCGGGGTCTTTTGGAGGTCTGTTCTGGAGTAGATACCCCAACTCCGAGTGGTTGGAGCTGTGGAAATACGCGGCATTTCCGTACCAAGTGTCAAACTCAAAGTTTCCAAAGCGCACGCGCCCGATGTTGCGACTGTTCAAGAGGCCATAGTACTCGTTTTCCTGTGTGGTGGTGGTGTGTGAGCCCATTTACCATGTCTGCAACCCTGCCCCAGACCGAAAAATTAAATCCAGTATTAGTATGCCACCCAAGGGATGGAGAAAAAACGCCGAGGGTCAGTATCCACAGCCCAATCGTCCTGAGCTTGTGTCGATCGACGACATTCTCTTCCCCAGGAGCACCATCCAGAAGCTTGCTAAGGAAATGGTGCAAGATGAGGGGGCAAACAACATGATATTGTCCAAGGACTCGCTTCTTGCCATACAGCGGTCTGCCACGGTGTTTGTGTCGCATGTTCTCTTTCACGCGCGCCAGCACTCGAAGGCTGCACTGAGAAAGACGGTAAATTTGCAAGATATATATGGTGCACTTGAGGACACTGAATTTTCGGGCTTTCTTCCGGATATCCAGCAGCGTTTGGAGGTTTTTGAGGCACAGAAGAGGAGGAAGGTGGAAAGGAAGGGGGATGAAGGGGAAAAGAAGGGAGAGGAGAGGAAGGGAGAGGAAGGGGTGGAGAAGAAAGAGATGGGAGATGTGAAGATGGAGGGAGAAACTGTGGAGAATGGAGATGTTGTGAGTGATGATGAGGTTGAGGTGGTTTCGGTGAATCCTATTGCAGCGCTTTCTAAGGAGGAGCAAGAGTTGGGGGGAGATGAGAGTGAGGAGAAGGGGGAAGAGGAGGGGGATGTAGATGAGTAGGAGGGGGAGAGAGGAAGGTGATAACAAGAATGAGAAGAGCATCGAAGTGAGAATGAGTTCGAAAGTGAGTTCGAAAGTGAGAACCAAAAGTGAAAACCAAAAGTGAAAACCAAAAGTGAGAATGAAAATGGAAAGGAATGAATCAAAACTGAAAATAGAATCGAGTGAGATTAATTTGAAAAACGAAATAGATATGAGATAGGATATGAACCATAACCTTGCAGTAGATGGAATTGATATGTGGATACGTTGGACAAGTGGTGATTTGCAAATATGTGGAAATTCGCAAGAAGGACAATCCGGGAAGCTGCTTTCATAGGATTTTGTGGATATGTGCCCTTATGGAGCTTATGAATAATTGCTTACTCACTCATGACAATCTCTAGTAATTGATTACTCACTCACTTCATTCGCTCCGCTCATGAAGTTCGTTCGATGGAGCTATCATTGGGCTGATGGGGCTATTATGAAGTTGAAGTGCTAATATGGAGCTAACAAGCAATTGAAGAGATGTGAAGCTATGATGGAGCTCGTGAACCTATTAAGGAGCTCTTAAGCCTATTAAGTATCTCTTGTTTTCACAAGCTTATGATTCTCTTGTTTTCATTACTTATGGATCTCTTGTCCTATGAAACTTACAAACCTCAGATGCAGCTCTTATTGAGTGACATTTTTTTTTCAAATTCAGCTCTTTGTCACAAGTGCTGTTTTAAATGGTATTTTTCCGTAGTAGATTAAGCTCCCGTTGGATTTAGCTCATGTTAACGTTTTTCCCTTTAATACAGCTCCTGTTAAAATTCTTCCTTGAATTCAGTAAACACTTTTTCTCAATATAAGTTATACAAAACTACATACTGTAGAAAGCAAACGAGCCACATCGCATCAACGCCGTGCTCCACTTTGTACAACATTTATGCTTTTGTGCTCTTTCGCAGACGGTTGATTATGCACATTGATTTCAGCCTTATCTAACACAATTGGTCTTTCCCTATAATGAGCACTCACGTGAGCCCTTGTTGCTCTGAGCTCTGCTCTTTATAAACTCTTTCTGCCAAACACTACTCCCCTGCTCTTCCCTTTTGACTCATCTGCTTCTAGCTCCTGCTCATGACTTCGCGGTTGCTATCACCTCACTGCGTACCTTGTTGTAAATCTCCAGTATATCGAGCTTCATGCATAGTTCTATAAATGTTGTTCACGGTTCTTAGTTTTGGTCCGTTCAATCACTCACACCATTCCCTCACTCAAT
The DNA here is from genome assembly GCA_030674215.1 of Kodamaea nitidulidarum. Taxonomy (NCBI): domain Eukaryota; kingdom Fungi; phylum Ascomycota; class Pichiomycetes; order Serinales; family Debaryomycetaceae; genus Kodamaea; species Kodamaea nitidulidarum. The sequence goes on from JAJLWI010000024.1 coordinate 55,173, forward strand.
CCACTCGCTTCGCTAGTTCAGTCGCTTGTCGTGCACTTTCAGCTTAGCTACTTCCTGCGACATTCTATCATGCGAGGCATGCGTTAGTCTAAGCCATGCAATCAATTAAGACACCCTGTGGTATCGGTAATACAAGAGCACATCAACCGTGTCAATCTCCTTCCGCCACTCGCTTAACGAAAATGGCCAATGAGAGGGCACAGAACTATCAAACTGTCACCTGTGGGACTTCCAGAATAATCTGACTATCTGGACTATCAGAACCATTAGGACTATATGAACAGATGCAATGAAAACTGATGTGACCAGAGATAATCAAAACTGATCTGAAAGCTGATCTGAACCTTCATAATGAGAACTGATGTAGTCAAAACTGACTGGTTTTGTGATAATTTACCACAGAAGACGACTGGTGAGTTCACCAGTAAAGTTTTGAAACTAAAAAACTCTCACAAGTAGCTTCATGCTTTCCTTAGTGACTTGCAACTTTACCACTATCAATAATTTCTACTAGTGTCTAACCATTAGTATCTAGTAAATCAGCACTCCGTCCATTAGTCAATCACAAGACCCAATCTTAGATTCCCCTATTATGTCTGCTCGCTGATTCACTTTACTCATTCGGTTGATCTCCGATACCTGTTCACTGATTCACGTTACCCACTTCGCTCGTGAAGTTTATTCAGATCCCTCCTATGAAGCATGCTCACTCATGAAGTTTGTTCAGATCACTTCTATAACGTAAGTTCACTCGCTTCGCTCGTGAAGTTCGTTCTAAACACACCGCCCAAAACAAGGAAACCCGCACACACCCCCTAAAACCAAGTACACCACGGCAATTATGCCAAACACAACCAACGCGTAAAACTGCAACGCACTCAAGCGCATGTTCCTCTTGATCTGGTGCGCCTTCTTCTGGAACATCAGCGACGACGCCGTCAAACGGTCTGTCTGGTCCACAAGCAGATTTATTTTGTCGCCTCTGTTCAAAAGCTTGTTGATGTTAGAAAGCATCACCTGCCTAACCTCCTCCACCTCCTCGTTGACAAGAAGAAGCTGGCTCGGATTGATGACGTCGGACAACAAGGGATCGGACTCGGACGCGTTGCTCGAGTTCCCGTAGCTGTACTCGTTGCGATTTGCCTCGTAGTTCATCTCTTCGTACTTAATGATCTGGTTCATGTAAAGCTTGAACTCACCCAGCCGTGCTTTATGCTCGTCCGGGCCCTCGGCAGTCCTGCTGACCTCCCTGCGAAACTCGATGTACTTGTCTGTGATTTTCTTCAACACCGTCAACACCAAAGTCTTGTTGACGTTGTGATGCACTATTGTCACGACAGTGATCAAGTCGCTGCTACCGTCGCTGTTGGCCAAGTGCTTCTTCATGAAGTAGAGCACCAACCTACTTTTGGTGACTTTGATGCTCGTAGTCACGGGGAGCGATCCCACGAGTGTTTTCGATGCATTTATCAAGCCCAACTCCTGCGAGAGCACCTCTGAGCAGTTCAAGTTGTTTACCTGGTGCACGAGCTGGTGGTTCTCGTGTGTGTACAACGTAGTTGAGTTGAGTGTCAATGTTGTGTATATCACTAGAGGTTAGTTGGCTCGGCCATGTTGATTGTTTTACTCACACTTATTGTGGAGGTCCGTTTCTGACATTGTATGCTGAGTTCTTTGTGGCTGCCAAAAAAAAGAGAACTAGATAACTGAACGAGCGAACGAGCGAACGAACTTCACGAGCGAAGCGAGTGAGTGAGTGAATGAGTGAGTGAGTGAATGAGTGAGTGAGTGAGTGAATGAGTGAGTGAATGAGTGAGTGAGTGAGTGAATGAGTGAGTGAATGAGTGAGTGAGTGAGTGAATGAGTGAGTGAATGAGTGAGTGAGTGAGTGAGTGAGTGAGTGAATGAGTGAGTGAGTGAGTGAATGAGTGAGTGAATGAGTGAGTGAATGAGTGAGTGAGTGAGTGAATGAGTGAGTGAATGAGTGAGTGAATGAGTGAGTGAATGAGTGAGTGAATGAGTGAGTGAGCATACAATATAAATATAACTGTAATTAGCGAACGAGTGAACACAAGATATAGAGATAACTGGAATTAGCAAACGAGTGGACATACAATAAAATATACAGAACTTTACTCGCTTCGCCCATGATGTGAGAAGGGAATATGAGTATGAGTGAGAGAATTAGGCGTAAAAATGTCAATCTAACACTAACTAAAATAACTACTTTCTGCACATAAGGTACGAGATTCTGTCATGAGCACGTCACCTTGCATGTTGTAAGATGATTTTTTCACTTTAGTCTTATTCACTATACAAGAATGATATGAGTATTTAACGAGTGTGACTATTAGAGTGTTTGAGTATTCTCTGTTTTCTATAAGGGAAAGTTGAGCAACCTAATTGAAGCAAATTAAGTCTGATCAAAAGTGGCACTAACATCCTGTAATCTTCTGAAAAGTGGTACCATCTTGGAACTTTTAAGTGCCATTGGCCTAATATTCTGAAACCTAAAAAGTGGTCTTATCTGAGGATCTCAAAGTGGTAATCCGAAAACTCGTGAGTTCGTATAATCACTTGTTTTAATCATTGTTATCTTAATTTATAGTGATTGTTTACTCACTAAGTCATTTCCATTTCAATGTTACTTTACTCTTACACTCAGCCGTTTTCAATGTTTGTTCACTCATTCGTTCAGATATTTTAGGGTAATTACTAACTTGTTCAAATGTCTGTTTGTTCACCTACTATTTAAGGGTTTTCACACATTACTCTCTTGTGAAGTTACCTCGATATATCTTTGTTGATTCCTTCAGTTATCTCTATATTTGTTTATTCTTCAGTTATCTCTATGTATCTTTGTTCATTCCTTTAAGTAGATCTATATATCTTTGTTCGCTCACTCACTTCACTCGCTTTGCTCGTTCAGTTCGTTTCTTCAGTTACCTCTATATATCCTTGTTCACTCACTCACTTCACTCGCTTCGCTCGTGAAGTTCGTTTGCTCACGTGCCCACGGTCCAAAAGATCTGGGGCATCTCGAAAAATTATTTGCAACAGCATGGGCAAGTACAGGAAGAGGTTCAATGAGAAGGCGCGCACGGGCATGCTTGCCAAGCAGGCCGCGTTGAAGAAGGCGCGTAATAAGCAGTTCACGCGTCACTTGGACGATGGAACAGAGCCAGAAGCGCCCACCCAGCCGAACCCATTCCACAACGAAAACCCAAATGCTGAGGTGTTGCAGCCGTTAACCGAGGAGGAAAAGGCCGAGCGCAAACGGAAGTTAGAGGAGACGCTCTACAGCGCCAACGAAAAGGAGACCAAGATGTCGAGGTCAAAGAAAAAGAGGTTAGATAAGTACATCGAGCACCAGATCAAGCGTGAAGAGAAGAAGGTGTTGTTAGAGAAGTTATCCAAGACCAAAATGGACACTACCAACCTCGTTGCATCGAAAAACCTCGGAAAAGGCAAGCAGACCAGGCGTGAAGAAATGGTAGAAGCACTTTCTTTGGAACAGCAGGGACGTGGAGATGAGCATACGAAGAACGTTCTTTACGAAGAGCGCGAGGTTAAGGAATGGTCGGATGAGGAAAGGGGACCTTCGTACGATATTGAGGAACAAGATGAAGATGATGATCAAGATAATGATCAGGATGATGAAGATGATGAAGAGGAAGACGAAATGGCCAAATTCGGAGGTTCTTTTATCGACAACAGGCCGGCCAAGTTTGGCGGCAGTGGCACGGGCTTCGGGTTTGGAAACTTGCCTAAGATAGAAAAGGCTAAGGTCAAGAAGAAATATAGTTGGCGATTGGCTGTTGAAAAGGAAGAAAAGAAGAGGGCAAAGATTGAGGATGAAAATGATTTTGTGTCGACCGATGAGGAGGAGGAGGGGGAGGGTGAGGAGGAGGAGGATGAGGAGGAAGGAGAGGAGGATGAGGCAGATGAAGAAGAAGAAGAGGATGATAATGAAGAAGAAGAGGATGATGATGATGATGATGATGATGATGATGATGATGATGACGAAGAAGATAATGATGACGAAGAAGATGATGATGATGACGATGACCTCCCCCCTCTCCTCAAAAACAAACCTAAACACTCCAAAGTAGCAGCATCCTTCAAAGAATGGGCCGAGCAGCAGGTGCGAAAGCTCGAGGGCCGTGACAACGAGGTCATAATGCCCACGCTCCCCCCAGAAATAAAACAGAAATACTCGAAGCCAACAATCCACGAAGAAGACATCGATCACTCTTCGGATGAAGAAGGCTACGTACGCATCGACAAAAACATGAAGAGAGACGCATTCTACGTCAACGTAACCCGCGATGAGGACATACAACAGGTACGCGTGAAGTTGCCAGTGTTTGCCGAAGAACACCGCATCATGGAAGCCGTCAACCACCACGATTGTATCGTAGTTTGTGGTGAGACAGGTTCTGGTAAGACCACACAGGTCCCACAATTTTTGTACGAAGCGGGATTTGGGAGCTTACAACACCCCCTCTACCCAGGCATGATCGGCATCACGCAACCCAGACGTGTGGCTGCAGTCTCCATGGCCAACCGTGTGGGGAATGAGTTGGGCGACCACGGGTACCGTGTGGGTCACCAGATCAGATTCGACACTACCATCAAAAATGAGGGACAAGAAGGCGGTACTGCCATGAAGTTCATGACCGATGGTGTTTTGCTCCGTGAGATGATGACAGACTTCATGCTCAACAAGTACTCGTGTTTGATCATCGACGAGGCACACGAGCGCAACATCAACACCGATATCTTGATCGGAATGTTGAGTAGAGTGTTGAAGCTCCGCAGACAGTACCACGCTAAAGACCCGGCCAAGTACAAGCCGTTGAAGTTGATCATTATGTCGGCCACCTTGAGGGTTTCTGACTTTTCTGAAAACACCGCATTGTTCAGCGTTCCGCCCCCCATCTTAAAGGTGGATGCCAGACAGTACCCCGTGAGTGTTCACTTCAACAAACGCACTCCCTTCGACTACGTGGAGGAGGCGGCCAAGAAGGCCATTAAGATCCACAAAAAACTCCCTCCAGGTGGTATCTTGATTTTCCTCACTGGTCAAAACGAAATCACCACCACCGTCAAACGATTGCGCAAGGAATTCCCTGCCAAGGGCGCCAAACCACCCAAGGCTGACGACGACGTGGTGATCCGGCTCAATAAGAATGCCGATGCCGAAGCTGAGGAGATCGATTTCGGAATCGACGCAGCAACGGGTGATTTTGATGATTACGACTCCAACTCCGAGTCCGAAGAGGAAGGTTTTGACGAGGAGCGTGAAGAGCATCAAACCGACGAGGATCCGCTCCACGTGTTGCCCCTCTACTCTCTTTTGCCCACCAAGGAGCAGATGAAGGTGTTTGAGAACCCACCTGCAGGCAGTCGTTTGTGTATTGTGGCCACCAACGTTGCCGAAACCTCCTTAACCATTCCTGGTATTCGTTACGTGGTGGACTGTGGCAGATCCAAGGAACGTAAGTTCAACGACGCCACAGGCGTGCAGTCGTTTGAGATCGACTGGATCTCCAAGGCCTCCGCTGACCAGCGTGCTGGTAGAGCAGGAAGAACGGGGCCAGGTCACTGTTACCGCTTGTTTTCGTCTGCTGTGTACGAGTCGTACTTCCCACAGTTTTCACGGCCTGAGATTTTGCGCATGCCGTTCGAGAGCGTGGTTTTGTCCATGAAAACTATGGGCATTGACCAGGTGGAGAATTTCCCCTTCCCCACAGTGCCCGATCGCGCTGCACTTCGCAAGGCAGAGAAGCTTCTTGTGCATTTGGGTGCGTTGAATGGTGAAGGTACAGTGACCGAGTTAGGTCGCACTATGGCCATGTTCCCATTGAGTCCTCGTTTCGCCAAGATTTTGATTGTGGGCAACCAAATGTCGTGTCTCCCCTACGTGATTGCGATTGTGTCTGCACTTTCCGTGGGCGATCCCTTCATTGGCGAGAATGAGTTGGGATTCAGCGGACCGGAGAAGAAGCAAAAGCGCAAGTACACGGACGGTGACTCGGACGTGGAGCAGGAAAGTGAAAGTGAGAGCGAGGATGACGCTGATGTGGAGGCCAGAAAGAACTTGCGCTCAAAGCATGCTCAAGCACGTGCCATGTTTGCCAGGTTGGACCCTGCCAGTGATGCGTTTGCCTTGCTTTCCATGGTATGCGCTGCTGACCACGTTCCCGCCGAAAAGAAAGCTGACTTCATGCGCGACCACTTTTTGCGTTCGAAAACGATGGAAGAAATTTCCAAGTTGAGAAAACAGGTCGACCATATTGTGCGTGTGAACTCTCTGCCTGATAGCATAGCAGCCGCACTGAACGATAATATGAAGTTGGGCGTTCCTGACAAGAAACAACTCCTCGCGTTGAAGCAGATGATTGCGTCGGGCTTTGTGGACCAGGTGGCTATCCGTGCCGACTTGATTTCAGCAGAAGTCGAGCTCCCTAAGAAGACCATCGTCACCAATGTTCCATATGCCCCGGTTTTTCCCGTACACAATAATGACGTTGAGACCGATCCATATGTGTATATACACCCTAGTGCAATTGCTGCTAGTTCGGGTTCGATGCCGGGGTCTTACATGGTGTACCTGTCTTTGAACACTGGTGCTAATACCAAAGAGGGTCGCGCCCCGAGGGTGAGGATGAAGCCGTTGGTTGATCTTAGCGGAAAGCAATTGGTGAATGTCGCCAAAAACACCCCGTTGTTGACCTATTCCAAGCCTTTGGGTCACCCATATGCCCCGAAGAACATCACCTCTACTAAGCGTGAGTGCTATGTGGTTCCACGTTTTGGTGCTGCTATTGGCACCGGTGGTTTAGGTTGGGACTTGCCGGCCATCAAGGTGGTGCAGGAGAAGAAAAACGGGTCTTGGGTTATTTTATAGAAGGAGAATCAATAAAGAGTAATAGATGTTAGATTAGTTGAATGCTGAGTATTGAAAAAGTTAGGGTCAGAATGACTCGATAGGCAAAATTACTTAATTCGCAGAAATACTCAATAGACAAGAATGAGGTTAGAACGGCATGGCAGGGTCATAGTTTCACGTATAAACCCTTCAACATGCCTTGTATTAGTAGGTTTTTATCTGGACCTTCTGCATGGTTATATATGAAATTTGCAGCCAAAATTCATATTACGTAATACATTGGTGTAATCAACAGCCTTACAAACCAATGCATTAGTATTAATGTATGCGACGGTGGGTAAGTGTGCCCTCCATAAGTGTGAGCGTATGTGAATAACAGGACTTGATAGGACCGAAATACGAAAGTAAATCAGAAATTGTAGACATTTGACGAATGAAAACTTCGAAACGTGCTTTCAATAACACTGATACGATTAAAGATGGTTTATGTATGTCACCCGTTCAATTTTCAGTGATTTCTATATATTTTTTATTCGCTCATAGTTTGCTCGTCACTTCTGGTTTACAATTTCAGCCGCCCTTTTTCCGGTGTACTAAGTTGGTGTCTTTGTAACTTTTATCTGCTGTCTTCACCTTTCCTTTCTATGGTTTTATTTGTTTACTTCTGTCTTAACCTTTTCTTCCTACGGTTTTATGTGACTTCTCTCTTTACCTTTCCTTCTATGGTTTAAGTCTCTTCATTCCCTCCCACCGAAGCCGTCTGAATTTTATTAAAATTTGACTAATTCTGTCAAAAATACGGATTGAAGTGGGTGCAAAATAAGAGAAACGCACCAAAATGAGAGTCTCTTACATGCCACATTATATCTCACGATCCGAAAGAACTATGGACAAAAGGTGCAAAATAGAAGCTGCAAAGAAGTAACAATTAAACGTATTATATCGCAGGTGTAGATGGTGGAAAGTCAGAAAATCAAATACGCAGTCTGGCATTTTTTGTGCATTATTTCACTAATGGGTTTGAGTGAGGGTCAGGCTGAAGTACTTGAGGTCTTGTCATGTCCCTGAGGTACACATTGGTCCCGAGACAGTTTATGGGCTGTAAACTGAGGGTCATGTGCACGAGTATGTCATAAATAACTCAAATATAAAATATTTGGACGGAGCCGATCATCGGAAAACCACCCGTATACCCACCCAGGTCCTATAGACCACAGGCTTCTTAAACAGATCTTAAACAGCTGAAAGAATCCAAAAAAGCGATATTTCATCTCACTTTACTATGATTGTCCATTATAAAGAAGTAAACCCAACTTAAAATTCTACCACTATTAAAACGTCATTTAATATTTTGTGGGGATAAGATCATGGGCCAGATTATAAACACCCTAACTCCCCATAGATTTAAAACAAATTAAAATGTCGAAAGAATACCACCCAACAGCTATAAAATCGTTCAATGCTAATCATAAGTCTTATGATTCACTTCGCCCCACGTTTCTGAAAGCCATTGTGGACCGTCTTTTGGCTGCACTGGACTTGGCCACCTCAAGCGAGCCAGTCTCCTACAACACCGATAAGAAGATTATTGAATTGGCTGCAGGAACGGGTAAGTTCACCAAAAGGCTTGTTGAAGCGGGTTGGGGTGGACCCAATTTGTTCATTGTTGAGCCAAGTAAGGGTATGCTCGAGAGCTTCCGTAACAACTTCCCCCATATTTCCGAGACCCACGAAGGATCGTCATACAAAATTCCGTTGGCTGACAACTCAGTTGACGCAGTGCTTATTGCCCAAGCTTTTCATTGGTTTGCTGACTCCGAGAGCTTGAAAGAGATCCGCCGTGTTTTGAAGCCTAAAGGTAAACTTGGGCTTATTTGGAACTTGGACTATACCAGCAACAGTGTGGACACCAGAAAACAAGCAAATGTGGAGTTTGTCGATGATAACAGTCTCTACTTCAGTGGAATCAACAATGGAGAAAAGGACTCTAAGACTTTGGCCAGTGAGTATTTCCACAAGCAGCCCTGGTCAGAGGAAGTGACAAAGTATATATACTCTTTTGATGGTGGAGTTCCTCAGTACCGTCATGCCAAATGGAGAGAGCTTTTGGAGACGGAAAACGAGTACTTCTCGCCGATTGAGAAAGAGGTCTTTTCTTTCTATGAATTGCTTATAAATCGTGATGAGGTTTACAAGTACTGGGAGACGAGATCATACATAACTGATATGAGTGCTCAAGAAAAGGCGAAAATTGAGCAGCATGTTAAGGAGCTCTTGAAGAAGTACGTGGATGAGTCCAGTACCCCTTTTTCCGACAAGGGAGATTATAGGATTGTGAAGCCTATGATGACCCATGCGGTTGTACTTACTGTTAAGAAGTGACGAGCGAACGAACTTCATGAGCGAAGCGAATGAAGTGAGTGAGTGAGTGAACATACAATATGTAGAGATAACTGAAAGAATGAGCAAACTTCATGAGCAAAGCGAATGAAGTGAGTGAGTGAGTGATTAATGAGTGAATAATTAATGAGTAGTGATTGATGAGTAGTGATGTATGGAACTCCGTGTTTTTGTAGAAGTTTTATACAAGTTAAGGTTATTGTGCTGAGCTTCATCGTGGTTCTTAAACCTCATTGAGTGTGTCTATTTTACACTATTTCGTTAGTACTTACCAAGTTAATTTGTTAGTTAGTTCTTTACTCACTCACTCTATATATGCTAGTTCACTTGTTCAGTTACCTTTATCTAGTTAGTTCACTCACTTCATTCGCTCCGCTCATGAAGTTCGCTACTCGTTCAGTTACCTCTATATATTGTATATTCTCTCACTCACTCACTTCACTCGCTTAGCTTGTAAAGTTTGCTCATTCGTTCAGTTATTTCTACATATTTTATGTTCACTCACTCACTCACTTCATTCGCTTCGCTCATGAAGTTCGTTACTCGTTCAGTTACCTCTATATATTGTATATTCTCTCACTCACTCACTTCACTCGCTTAGCTCGTGAAGTTTGCTCATTCGCTCAGTTATCTCTACATATTGTATGTTCACTCATATATGCGATGTGTTTGGATTTGAAAAATCAAATCTACACCCTACTATGGATAAACCCGCACGCGACGAGGTTGAGATACCTCGAGTCGACGATGACGAGGAAAACGGCCCCCTTATACCCATAACAGCTATAGACGAGGCTTCACAAAGAGTATTTGTGTTGTCCTTCTTCATATTGATCCAGGCATGGAAGATCTACGACTTGGTGCTATTGAAGTCAATTGGGGTGAGCATAACGGAATCATCACTATATGACGATGAGCTGCTAACTTCGCTCAACAAGTTCTCCTTCGTGGTCAAATACGCCATTCTAGATGGCCTCTTCTTGTGGTCGTTACCCGTGCTAAACATATCGCAGTTGAATTTCAGCCCTCTCAAAACATTCGCGATGACCGTGGTAATGAATGCTGTGACATTCGTTATGTTGAGCAGCGTGACTGCACCCGCGATCTGGAGCATCGTGTTGCCGATCTGGAGGTTGGCTTCGCGGAAGAAAGAGTTGAACATTCTCGGTAACTCTGTCGATTTGCGCAGTGTCATTGACGTGGATTCTTACTTCAAAGGTAAAGTGACCATCCACTACCTTCCAGACTCCTCTGCGCGCTTCAATCCATTTCATTTTGAGCGCTCGTGTATAGAAGAGGGCAGTCTGTTCTACATGCCCATCGAGTTTAACACCACGACTGACTTGGGACTCTTGCAGTTGCAGCACTGGACGCCGCAAAACGAGGTCAAGCTACTCAACTACTCAGGAAGTGCCTTGAAAAGACTCCTAAAGGCAGATTCCGCTCATTTGTCTAAGTACCCCGAGTACAAGCGCCCACAGGACGACCTGCGCATTTCGTATGTCGAAGTGACCTTGCGTGAACCAGGATTGTACAAAATCAACAGGGTCTCAGACGTCAACAACAATGACATAAGAACCTACAAATCCGAGTTTATGATATCTACATGTCCAAATGCCAAGTTCTCGTACCCTCCTAACTATAGCAAGAAGTACAAATGTTTGAACTCGCAGGACTCGCTTGAATTGCCCTTGATGGAGTACCGTGGAATCATACCCGCGAGTTTCCGCTTTTCGACTTCCATAAACGGGAAACCATTCAAGAGCTTCAATGCTACCTGGGGGGACCGCCCCGCCAAGTCCAAGCAGAAGAACCTCACTTGGTTGGGACCAAAGACAGTGGTGCGCAACTTGTTGGAACAGGAGCTTCTTCACCATCCAGAGATTTTGCATGGTGTGCAACAAGGTCTGTTGGAGTTCCAGTTGAACAGTGTCACTGACTACTTGGGCAATTTCAAAAAGTACAACCCCGCATCTAAAGATAGGGATATTTGGTTTGACTACGAATTAAAGGTTCCCAACACTGTGGGCTTGATCAGTGCCTCTTCGAGAGAGCTTCTTCTTGGAGGAAGTAAAAAGCTCCAACTCAAAGGTAAATTTTCCGAGTCGGATTTCCCTCTTTCTGTGCGCATTGAGCACATCAACGCAGGTATCCTGTCAATAATAAGCAAGACCTTCACCAACAAAAATGAGTTGGCAGATGGAGTCACTATCACGCAACCTGGAATGTATAGATTGCTTGGCGCACAAGACAAGTTTTGCAACTGCGAGCTTAAGGAGACTGAAGTTGAAGTTGTGTTGGCATCGCCACCTTCTGTTAACATCACTGCTGTTCCGATCGAAGACAAGTGTTTGGGTACCACAGGATACACATTTGTGTTGGACCTCGAAGGCAAAGCTCCGTTCTACATCCAATACCACGTTTACCAAAAACAGTCCAACGGAGCATTAAAGCCTGTCCAAAATGAGAGGGGAAGAACAGCGCGCTACCTCAAGACTGATCAGAAGCACTATTCATTCAAGTTCAGTCCACAGGCAGAGGGAAATTACGTGATTGTGTTTAAAGATTTGAAGGACTATAACTACAATCAAGAGCCGATAAAGTTGGAAGAATCAAAGTTCACTTACCTGACTTACTTCAAGCTTGCCTCGCTGGCATCGTTTTTCGAAAACGGTGCAAGGCAACGAGTTATCACCACATGTTATGACGAGTTGGCCACTATACCGGTATTTTTCAAGGGTAATGGACCGTTTTCGTTCCTGTACGACTTCATTGATAAGACTTCCAACAAAAAGTTGATGAAGACTGCAGTAGTGAAGGATGTGGATGAATTCACTATTGAGACACCCGAGGAGTTGGTGGGCAAAACGTACCAGGTGAAGATCTCTGATGTCAAGGACAAATTTGCTTGCAACGCCATTGTGGACCCGCAAGAATCGTTGGTGGTGAAAAGTCGTAAGGATGTTCCTGAAGTGATGATTTCTGCTTTTGCAAAGTATAAAATTGTGGAAGGTGATAAGATCAACATACCGTTACTCTGGAAGTCGTCTACAGGAAGGTCTGAGAATGATGTCATAGAGTACATCATTGAGAGTAAGGGCCATACTGAAACAAAATTGTTACGCGGCAGCTCCCTGAACATTGTTGCTGATAGGGAGGGTACATATTTCTTGAGGTCGTTTTCCAATAACGGATGCACGGGAGTAGTAAGGTCAAACAAGACTGTCGAGGTGTCCTACTATCCAAAGCCGAAGCTTTCCGTCCACAGTGACAATGTGATGAGACAGCACTCCGATGGTGATGGCGACGTGCATTTGTATTCTGTCTGCCAGGGATGTAAGAACCCCATCACTTTGCGTTTTGAGGGAGCACCACCATTTGTGGTAGACTACGAAGTACGTTTGCCCAACGGAAAAAGCGAGAGGAAGTCCATGTCCGTTGAGACACACGAGCTTGAGATCCAACTTCCCACGAAGGACGCAGGTCAGTATCAACACCATTTCGTGGCTGTATACGATAGCAGATACACAAGACAGAAGTATGGCAACCAGGAAAAGATAGTGCTGTTGCGGTACGAGGTCAATGGCCTTCCAAACGCAATGTTTGACGCTAAAAACCAATTCATTCAAATCTGTGAAAACCGTATTCGCAAGTCTGCCGACGCCATTGCTACGATACCAGTGACCTTCGAGGGCCAGTATCCTTTCAGCTTGAAGGGACTGTTGGTACACGAGTCATCTGGAAAGACCGAGCGCATCGTAATTGACAATATTCGCGAGCCATTTATTGACTTATACCCGGACTACGATCTCATGGGTCTCGGAGAACATGTTTTCAGGATTGATGAGTTGATGGATGGCAATGGGTGCAAGAGGAATAACTTTGATCCAACGAATGCCTATGTGGTGGAGGTCACTGAGATCCCCAATGTGTTGAAGAGCAATGAAAAGACGCACTTCTGTGTGGGCGACCACGTTGCCTACAATTTAACTGGCCTGCCACCGTTCAGTATTTTCTATCAATTCAACGACAGAAAGCAAAAGGCGCTGGGTTTGCTTGAATTCCAGAGATTGGCATCCAAGCCGGGTGTGTTGACTGTACAGGCAGTGGAAGACGATCGGTGCCACGTGGACTTTGACAAGAGTCGCGAGGAGGAATTGAAATTATATGTGCATGACTTGCCGTCGGTAGAAGTCAACAAAGGTAACAGTATAATTGAGGACATTCATGAAGGTGATCAAGTTGAGTTGACGTTCACATTTTCAGGAGTTCCTCCATTCTCCCTCACTTATGTGCGCACGACCGAAAATGTGAAAGCACGCGGGAAGGACAAGCCAAAGGCACGAGAGATTGTGGAGCGGCACACAGTGGAGGATATTTGGGATTTCGAATATTCGACCTTGGCGAGCTTGGAGGGTACCTACGAGGCTATTGAAGTGAGGGATGCGTATTGTATTGCGCTGCGGAGATTATAAAGTGTATCATAAATTAATGTTCTACGGAGTAGCGTAGGTATACAAGGGTCTAGGGAGTAATGTGGATATAAAATTAAAGTCTAGAGGATTTCCAGATAGAAACATGTGTTCTGAAAGTATGCTTAGGAACGAACATCACCGTGATCTGGCAATCCTGGCTTTGATTGTAGGTTGGTTTGATAATCTGCGAATGATTGTTGGGCCTGATATGGATACAAATGTAGCTTGCGTGAATAAAATGCAAAGATAATGAGAAAGGCTGATAACGAACTTCACGAGCGACGAACTCCATGTGCGAACGAATCTTCATGAGCGAACGAACTTCACGAGCGAAGTGAGCGAAGGAAGTAGTGAGTGAATAAACATAATATACAGGGATAACTGAACGAATTCACGAGCGAAGCGAGTGAAGTAAGTGAGTGAACAAATATTATAGATGAATGAAGGAGCGAACGACCTTCACTTACTTCACTCTGTTCGCTCGTGAAGTGACTGAACTTACTCTATATGGAGAAATAACTGAACGAACTGAGCACTTTTAGTCAGCTTGTTCTGATCAGAAAAAAGACGACGTAATGAACCAGTCTGATCAGATATTGACAACAGTAATCAACCAGTTAGATCAAACTAAACTGACTAAATCAGTGGTAATAAACCAACTTTTCAACTAATTAGAGAAGTCTGTTAATTAAAACAATGAAACAGTTGAACCTCATTCTGATCAGCAGCTGTTCCCCTTTTCTACTCCACTCTTTTCGTCTCTCCTATTCCTCTTTCTATTCCACACTCTTCATCTCTTTTCTTTTCTTTTCCCCCTAATCTCTGTTCTTCTTTCTCCTCCCCCTCATCTCTGCTCTTCTTTCTCCTTCACACTCTTATCATCTCGCTGCCGTATCAACTCGTTGATGATCGCACTGGCCTCGGCCAATGTCTTTGGCTCCTCGCCCAGTACCTGTGGCAATGTATCCACAGTACGCCCGCTGTCAACAAACTTCAAGTACTCGGTATTGATGGAATTCGCCAAAGCCAAGTCCATCAGCGTTATTTGATTACCAGCATCATGTGTGGTGATATCAAACATAACACGGTTATAAGTGGTGGTGATTGTAGGGTGGTGTCTCAAAGTGTTCACTGGCAAAAGCACCAAGTTCAAGAACTTCCATGTAGTTGCAAACGTCTTAAATTTGAGCTCACAATTAAGCAGTGTTTGGTTTTCACTGGCCTTCACCTTCCACAAGCTTTTCCCCACCACAGAATTGAGCTGGCCTACCTGGTGCTGCAATGCCTGTCCTGATATCACCTGGAATGTTCTCGCTTGCCTGGTCATGTTTAACTTTTTTTATTCTACATTTGATTACTGTTCGAGCACTATAACTGCCCGAGTCTATTTCATTACACTATTCACTGAGGGCTGTGGACTTGTGAGACACAATTTCCTTACGGCACAATGGTATCAGCCTTCTTTATGGTATCGTGGCCCGAAGATACCGCACACTGTGAGTTGTTAATGCACCGGACCTACCACAACCACCTTCCGAGCAGCACGGCGATAATACGGAACTTTGAGGATTGTTACAGAGAGTTGGCAGAGCATGAAAGGTTGCCCATTCTACACCGGAGAGGAATCAGCTATGTCTACATCAAGATCTCAGAGATCTTTTTCATGGCAGTGGTGACGCGAAATACAAACGCGATGCTGTTGGTGATGTTTCTTCATAACTTCAGTCGCATATTGACGTCGTATCTTGAAGATGCACACAAGAGAGCCCATGGTTCCGCACACCAGAAATCTACTGCTAAAGATAAGGGTGAGACGAAATCGAGACAGACCGAACCTCAAGAAACCACCATTAATCGGGACACCGTGGTGGATAACCTAATGCTTATATACGACTTACTAGACGAGTGCATGGATTTCGGCGTTGTGCAACTAACAGACTATAACATTCTAAAGGAGTACATTAAGATCCAAGTGAACCTTCCGAGGATATACACGGGCGATGATTATGCGGATTCTGAGTCTGACAGTGACTCGGATGTGGAGGTCAAAAGGACAAAGTCGACGAAACACAAGCGGTCACGGTCGAAGGACGTGCGGTCTACTTACAACCACGCCAACATTGAGGATGTGGTCAACCAGGACACGTCCTTAGTGAACAGCTCTGTTTTGCGCACGTATTCGCTGGGCATAAACTGGCGCCCCAAGGGTATATTTTACGCGAAGAACGAGATATATATAGACATTGTGGAGCGGTTGGAGTTTTTGTACGACTTGCAGACAGGCATGGTGAAAAAGAACGAGGTTATGGGGACGTGCTATGTTAAGTGCTATCTTTCGGGAATGCCACTATGCAAGTTGGGGTTCAACGAAAAGAACATTTCCGGAATAGACAACCTGGATGACGAGCGATTAAGGGAGCAGGTTCTTACAGATCGCTCAGACAACCAGTTGAAGGAGGAGCAGAGTGACGGAGAAGAGGAAGAGGAAGGAAGTGAAGCAGGAGAGAAAAGGGCAGAGAGTGAAGAAGAGAAAAAGGCAGATCATGAAGGAGAGCAAGAGGTTAAGCAAAAAGATACAGATCACAGAGAAACAAATGGAGGCCATGAAACCGAAGACAAAGCTAAACACAAGCATCTTATTTCCATCCGAAACATTCAATTTCACCAGTGCATAAAACTAAATGCTCTTTATAGAGAGAACTTGCTCACTTTTGTTCCTCCTGACGACAGGTTCGTACTCATGACGTACAATGTGGACTTACAAAACCATCTGCGCAAACTTCCCGTGGTCATGGTGGAGCCTGTCTATCGAGTGTTGCAGCGCAGCCTGAAACTCCAGATATTGTGCGTGATGAAGATCAATGTTAAAAAGCGGCTCCACTGCAACCACCTCATCGTCAAGATCCCCATAAACCCTAATGTTTTCAATATTGACAACAATGGGTTGAAGTACAAGACGGAATTGGGTGAGGTTAGCTACAAGCTCGACTCCTCCGAGTTGTACTGGTCCGTGAATGATGTCACCGGCCGTAAGACCGTGCGCATGATGGCCGAACTTCCTCTTACGGAGCCAGTGAGCGCCGGCGAAGTCATGGCGTCATTGAGCAACATCGTGACGCGTGCTGACCCCGAAGAAGAGAGAACAGAAGATGAATTGGATAGCTTTTACGGGGTCAATGGCACGTCGTCATCGCTGCGCGCAGCGATTCTCAACAATATCAAATATGAACGCAGCTTCAACTACGCGCATGTGATGTTTAAGGTGCCGATCATGTCGTACTCGGGGCTAAAATTGAACTACCTCAAAGTGGAGGAGGAGTTGATGAAATACACCTGTTTTCCGTGGGTCAAGTATGTGACAGAAGCGACGGATGTGCGGGATTCGAGCTACCGTTTTAGGTTGGGTGCGAAGTGCTTTGAGTTTTTGGAGCAGTGAGAACACCCCATGGTGTGTAGAACGATTTAACGTCTACCGAATAAGGGATAGCTCAAGAACAGCTGATGGCTGGACCATAACTTCGTGCTGTTAAATAGACCTACGTATGGTGCTTGCCAATTCTCATGTACCCATTCTATAGTCTCAACGCCACGAATCTGCCATCACACCCCTAAGGTAGCATTCAATTAATTCTCTTATCTCAACTCGTTTCCTATTTTGGAAAAGACTTCCGAAAAATATCATCTGCAATATTCAGGCTTATCATTTAGCCATGTTGCGCGCAAATCATAAAAGTACAACCAACCTGGTACTCGCCAATCAGAATTAACCTTCGATAAGAAAGGAGACCTATTGGTGTTAACACCAACTGAAATAGTCGTTAAGTTATCCAGTTCCACTGAGTTATTCAACGAGGTTAAGGTACACAGAAACCAGGTATACACTAAGTCATCCAGATCCTAAGTCATTTCGACAACATACATATCACTACATACAGATCACTACATCCAGATCACTACATCCAGACCACTACATCCAGACCACTAATTCATTCAGACCCATTCAGACCCTTAAATCGTCAGACCCATTCAAACCATCATCACAATTGTCCAAGCCTCACCAAGCCTGCCAATCACCATTCACTCTTCAGATTCGTCTTCCAGATTATGAACCTTGGAAACCCACACTATGACAGCTAAACGCGACTATACAGGTGAAAACACCAAGAAAACCACAAAGTCAAGAAAAGGATGCTTGACATGCAAGAAGAAACGATTAAAGTGCGATGAAACGAAACCCGAGTGTCTCAAATGCAAAAACAAAAAGATTCTATGTGGTGGGTATGCAACCAACTTTAAATGGAGGTCATTCAATGATGAAGAGGCTGGGAAAACAGAGGCTTCGTTACACACGCAAGTTGAGGAAAAGAAGCCAGCTGTTAATTTGAAGCGGCATTTGGAATTGGCATCGTTGTCAATGACAGGAAAGACGATAACGGATATCAAAATGGAAAATGACTTGATATCACAAGGAATCAACCCCAGGTCTTACAAAAAACGAAGGTCTGATGAAGCACCTCAAATGCGTCGATCGAATAGCACTGACAGTTGTGTATTAAAGTCTGCACATTTGCAAAGACCTCGGAACTGGAGCCATTCCGAGATCCAGCGCTCCACAAGTGAGACGTTTATACCGCATGAGTCATTTGAGACCGATTTGCAAAGTTTGCGGATGGAATATAGGGCGGGAGGTCTACAGTCACTAGCAGAAGTAGCTGTTGATGAAATCAACCGCTCTCCTCCACCTGGACGGGTGCTTTTTCCCGAAATCGTCAGAGGGGATGCTGGAAACGAACACTTTCAATCCAAAGATGCCTCAGATGAACCTGATCATTCTTCAACTGAACTGAAGGATCCCTTATACTTTCATCACACCAAAACCGACTCTTCACCTGACGATACAAGCGCGAGGAACGAGTTATACGACCTCAATATCACCCCATCAATATCGGCGTTAATTAATTTTGCATTCAATGACGAGCAGGGACCTATGAGTCCGTTGACGTTGAGCAGTATGGAAGATTTCAAAAGCCCTGCATCAGGGGCACTCCCTGCATCCACCATTACCCCGCTCACGAAAACATCACAAGATAACTTCGTGGTTAACAAGATCTTCTTGAACCGTGGATTCACAAGCCCCACTCCGGGAATCGGGAGCCCAGTGGGTGTGTCTCCAGGCCCCATTGACGGTGTCTCACAGAGGTCTCTATTACAGAGCTCAGAGCAACAGCAGATTTTATACTTGTACTACCAGTACACCTGCTCAATCATGTCGATCAAAAACGGAGTGGACGAAAACCCATGGCGCAATATGATCATCCCCTTGGCCACAGTATATCCCTGCTTGTACAACTCGATAGCATCAATGACGCTTTTTCACTTAGCCGGGAACACTGAATTGAGGTCCACAGCAAGCACTTTGCGTGCCAAGGGCTACAAGTTCATGAAGCGGTGTGTGATGGATTTGGCCAGCGGGCTCTCAAAAAGCACTGGCACAGAGTTCACCGAGCTTCCGGCAGACATTGCACTCACCACCTGCTTGAATTTGGCAGTGAGTGAGTCATGGGATACACAAACATCAAGTGGAATTGCGCACTTGAAAGGAGCGCGTAGTTTGATCCAAAAAGTCTTGCAATTGCTCAAGGAGCAACAGGCAAGCTTGCGCAATAAGCGCAAAAAGCTTTTGGCTGCAAAGATGACCAAAGATGAGTTTGACCACGACGTGGAGGCGAAAAGGAGGAGCGTGCAGAACAAGTTGGTGCTCTTGGATAATAGCGAGTGGGATCAGATGGTCCAGTTGCTGGAAGATGACTCCCCTTCGTTGGCAGTTATCCCCAAGAGTCTTACGTTCTTGTTCAACATCTGGATCTATTTTGAAGTGTTGGCGCAGATGACCACGGAGTCTACTGGTGATGACAAGGGCATTGATTTGGTGGCTACGATCACAACAGTATTGGAGAGGAACAAGAAGCATAACCGAAAGAAGTTTGGCTGGACGGGCTCCGACGAGGCGAGCAATGATTCTCAAAGCATCCACTCTGACTCAAGCAGTGAGGCACATGTTTCCACCAGTGCAACCCCGGGGTATTCCAAATTGTTTGCCAACTTTGAGAGTTTTGCTAACTATTCATCAAACACAGACTATGTGGATCCGCTTCTTGGATGCGCGCAGTCTTTATTTCTGATCATGGGCAAGGTTGCGGGATTGATTGGTAAGATTCGCCAATCCCGGCTGGACTATGGGGGCAGGGGTTTGAAACGCAACTCTCTTGCTTATATCACTGCCGCAACTCAGTTGAAACAGCAGTTGCTTGAATGGAAACCAACCATCACCCAAGCAATGCTTGAGCTGGTTAATGCAAACATGAACTCCGGAATGTACAATGCGAGTAATACATGGGACATCTCATCTTGCATTGCCACAGCAGAAGCGTACAGGTTTGCGTCTCTTCTTTACCTTCATCAGGCCGTACCCGAGGTGCCATCACAATCCTCGCACCAGCTCGCGGAAAAGATCTTTGTTCTCATAGCCTCGATCCCCACCTCGTCGCACTTGTATGTGGTACACATCTTTCCACTTTTGATCAGTTCTTGCGAAGCAGAGCCAGGCGATGAGCGTGAATGGTGTGAAAAGAGATGGGCACTTTTATCTGAAAAGATGTGGATTGGAAACATCGACAGGGCGTACGAGGTGGTGAAGGAGGTATGGCGAAGAAAAGACGAGTTTCAGAAGAACAGGGAGCAAGAAATGCTGACGCGTGACGAGGCTTCGGACCAAATGGGCGAGATTTCTTCGCAGATCAGTGGTTTGATGGCAGTGGTCAATAGTGATCGAAACTATACGCAATTGGACGACTCAACGGGGGGTATATCTTCGAGGTTACATTGGAGCACGGTCATGAAGGAGTGGGGATGGGAGGTTTTACTTGGGTAGTAAGAGGGGAGGAGAAGCAGAAGGAGAAGGAGAAGGAGAAGGAGAAGGAGAAGCAGAAGTTAGGTATAGACTGAAGAAGTTAGCAGATAGTAACTGAAGAAGGTAGGTAGCAGATATTAGGTAAATTTTAGGTAGCAGATAAAAACTTCAGAGAAGAACAAACAACAGCACATACAGAACAGAAGTGATTATGACAATAGTAGTGCCTCAATACAATATATATATAAACTTCATTTTCCCAATACAATGGATTTACATATAAACTTCATTTTCGTAAAATGTAATCGGGCACATATTCTCTATTAAGGACCCTAATACTCTGTGCAGTACACTACCGTATAGACCGATAAGATATTTGCTATTCTTGGTAATCACCAATATGTTGAGTAGAATTGTCAGAACCGTTGGTAGAAGGAACTTGTCACTGTCTGGATTGATCCAAGATCCCCTTGAGATTGCCAACTTCAAGCAGATCAGAGACTCCTCGTCTCAATTCAAGCCCCCCACATTACTTTCATTTGATGCACACAATACGCTCTACTACCTAAAAGCTCCAGTGCACGAGCTGTACCATAAAGTTGCTAGCAACGAGTTTGGTATCAAGAAGTCGGCTGCTGAAATCAGGGACGAGTTCCCAAAGGTGTACGCAGATTTGTTGGCCAAGTACCCCAATTATGGCAAGGTGGATGGTTTGGAGAGCAGCGAGCTTTGGTGGAAGGAACTCGTGGTTCAACTCTTTGGAATCGAGCACTACACCAAGAGTGCCGAATCTGATGCACTCTGCGAACGTCTTATCAAGTATTTTGGTGAGGAGGCCTATGCTGTCTACGATGACGTCATCCCGGTACTTGAGAAGCTCCGTGGTCACGGTGTGAGTTTGGTGGTTTCGAGCAATTCTGATGAGCGTGTGATCAAGATCTTGCACAATTTGGGTTTGGATAAGTACTTGAACAATGTGTTTCTTTCGTATGACTTGGGACACTCCAAACCCAAGAAGCTGTTTTACGATGCTGTTTTGGCACACTATGAGGGGGGTTCGACTTCCAGAGGTGCCTTGCTCGAGTCTTCATGGCATATTGGTGACGACTACGAAAAGGACTTTATTGGGGCTATTAAGTCAGGTTGGAATGGTGTGTTGATTGACAGGGCTGGAACCTCTGAGTTCTTCCGCAACTCCAGGATTTCGCAAGTTCCAGATTCAGACTGTTTTACAGCGGAACAGGAGTATGCGGTGCGCTCACAAAGCATCTCCAATGGTAACGAAATGCTTATTCTTGCGGACAACCGTGTTGTTATCAGCAACTTGTACCAATTGTTGGATCTTTTTGAGCTTGATTAGAAGGTAGATTGGGTTGGTTTGTATGATCTGGTAGAGTCAGGGGAATTGTTTAGAAGTTCTTACGAACTCACTCTCTTCGCTCGTGAGTGAGTGAGTGAACTTATACTATAATCAAAAAACTAACGAGTGACTTATACTATAATCTGATTCAACTAACGAGTAAACTTATACTAATCAGATCCAACTATCGAGGGTGACTCATGCTATATTAGTAGAGTTCGGTCAGAAAGTTACAGTAAAAATATACCAAGAGTATTTAACAAGAGCATTCAAGACAGTATTCAAGACAGTATTCAAGACAGTATTCAAGACAGTATTCAAGACAGTATTCAAGATTCAGTATAAAGGATTCAGTATTCAAGATTCAGTAAGAACTTCAGTAGTAAGAGCCTCAGTACTACATTCAGCATTCAAGTTTATTTAAGGACATAAACCGTAGTAATCAAATCGAATAATCAGATAAAAAGTCCCCACCAATACGCATGAACAAACTCATGGTATCTTAACACATCAAGTCAAATACCTCTTTGTATTTCCGTATCACAACTATGGACACATGCACACCTCCTTGCTTGATATTTCTTGTCCCGATATTTCTCGTCCTAATCACCTAAACTCTCGTATCCTTACATGCCTGGTGATGGGCTGTGTCATCTTGCGGACTTCTTTTTGTGTACTACGTGAATTTCGTCTATATCTACCAAAAACCTCTTAGCTCTCCTGAGATAATGACCATTTTGACCCTACAAACTGTCACGATCAAACACCTCATTAAACACTTCGCCAGTTTTTACGCCGTTTCGTTTCCAAACAA
Organism: Kodamaea nitidulidarum; assembly: GCA_030674215.1. NCBI lineage: Eukaryota > Fungi > Ascomycota > Pichiomycetes > Serinales > Debaryomycetaceae > Kodamaea > Kodamaea nitidulidarum. Next base: position 78,027 of record JAJLWI010000024.1, read on the forward strand.
GGGTCTGAAAAAAGCTTCCTCAAAATAAATACGTTCTACTTTTAGCAGGTTCCTAACTCAATACAACCTGTTTAGAATTTACACTGCCTACGGATTAAACCAGGGTATACCACTTCAAACTTGCTATTGAACACAGTCTATAGCAACAAGATAACAACGCTGGCACACTAATACGATGGTGTCGTTCAAAGCGCTCTTCACAGCATTGCTGTGTATTCACATAACAAGCGCCGTTTCCCTTGACATTTCCAGCAAAGACTCCATATGTGCGGCCGCAAAGTTGATTCAGGACGGTGAATGGAACTACTACGAGGGCTTCACTAAAGGTGGTACTGTTGGTATGTTTGTTCCGCCATACTACTGGTGGCATGCGGGTGAAGCCTTTGGTGGATTGGTGAACTACTTTACATGGTGTGACCCAGACAACCTGACCTTGGAAGGCTACATTTACGACGGAATGCTCCACCAGGCCGGTGACAATTACGATTACATTCCTCTGAACCAATCCATGACTGAGGGTAACGATGACCAGGGTATCTGGGGCTTGGCTCTTTTGGAGGCAACCGAGCGGAACTTCACCAACCCACCCAACCACAGTTGGTTTTCTTTATCACAGGCGGTTTTCAATACGATGTACTCCAAGTGGGACAATGCAACCTGTGACGGAGGCTTGAGATGGCAAAAGTTCACGTGGAACTCTGGTTATGACTATAAGAACACCATTTCCAACGGTTGTCTCTTTCACATTGCTGCGAGATTGGCACGTTACACCGGCAACCAGTCGTATGCTGATGTTGCCACGGAAGCTTGGGACTGGATGACAAATGTGGGTTTCATCAACGAACAAGACACGTGGAAAATCTATGACGGTGCCATGGTCACTACCAACTGTTCCGAGTTTACAAAGACGGAGTGGCTGTATACCTACGGAATTTTGATGAGTGGAGCTGCTTACATGTATAACTTCACAGAGGATTCCACTTGGCTTGACAGAACCGAGAGCATACTTGATGCTTCCAGTTACTTTTTGAACAACTCCATTCTCACTGAGCTGGCATGTGCTGCTGGTGGGCACTGTAACAACGATCAGCGGACATTCAGGTCATTGTTCTCTCGTGGTATGTACTTAACATCTGTGATGGCACCAACGACAGCTTCGAAAATTACGTCCTTTTTCAAGACAAACGCACCTGCTGCTGCTCAGGCGTGTTCCGGAGGAAGTGACGGGATCACATGTGGTATGAACTGGGCTGTGAATGGTTGGGACGGCATGTATGGTTTGGGTGAGCAAATGGGTGCACTTGAGACGGTCTTGGGTCTTTTGGTGCAAGAGGAGCCTATTCCGTTGACCGTGCACACCGGTGGTAACACGGAAGGAAACGCGAATGCTGGTCTCGATGTGGACACAGACACCAACAATAAGGTCATTACTGTCACAGGCAAGGATAAGGCTGGTGCTGGAGTTTTGACTGCCATTTGCCTCGCAATCATCTTGGGAGGGTCTATCTGGATGGTACTTTAGTTACACGTACCGGAAGAAGAGGTGAAGTTCTTGTGTTTGGTGCGTGGATTAGCGTTACGACATGAGTGATATTAGACGGATCAAAAGTGATTAGAAGTGCGAGAAGTGGATGCTAGCTAGTGACTTTCGTAAGCTATTGATTATGTTTGTGATATTTAGCCAGTGGCTTTATATTAGTATCAGTAGGAAGTATGAGTGGCTTTGATGCGGTCATCTAGTAGTCGTGGTTAGGTCATTTTCATCTGTTTGTAGTGCACCATAGTGAATGTATGCATAAGAATATTCAAAACAGTTATTTCCAGATCAGGCGAACGAACTTCACGAGTGAAGTGAGTGAGTGAGTGAACAAACAATATTTATAGAGGTAACTGAGATGTGAGTGAACAATATTTATAGAGGTAACTGAGATATGAGTCCTTTACCATTTTAGACATACCATTACATTTCACAAAGGTTGCCATATTCATTCACAAAGGCGACTTCATTCACAAAGTTTACATATTCATTCACAAAGGTTACTTCATTCACAAAGGTTGCCATATAATTTCACAAACACATCGTTTCTAGTCATTTTACAAATTTACCTTTTGCAGTCATTTCACAATGTAATCATTTCCAACCATTTCACAAGGATTATCACTCAGCCATTTCAGAATGTCATCATTTCCAATATTTCACAATGTCATCATTTCACAAAGCTTATTAATTTACATCAAACTTTATCGTCCCTCCGTGTATGTAAAAATTACTAAAGTTTATCCTCCGTGTATGTCAAGATTTCCAAGTTCTCATATAGTAACCATATATCTAGAAATATTACAAAGAACCTTCAATTGGCTTATACTATATGTAAACGTTCAGCAAACGCAGATTTCTCATAGTTCCACACAATACCCTTCTATTCTCACAGTTCATTCATTACCCTTCTATTCTCATAATTCATTCAATCCTCTATTCTCATAGTTCATTCAATCCTCTATTCTCAGTTAATTCAATCCTCTATTCTCGTATATTCTATTTTCCTTTTTAATCTTTATCGGGAAATCTTATCGAAAAATAACCATGGTCTTATTCCAGTCCATTAACAAGTTTGCGAACCCTAATGTGCTCGCAGGAGGAAGGAGAAGGCGGCTCTTCATACCGCCTTCTACTCAATACCCCATGTTCAGCTATGGGGTAGGCGAGGACCAGCGGTCCTTTTTGTCCAACATAGAGAGTTCTTCTGTCATCGGGGACATAGATGAGGATGTCAGTGACGCCGCCAGTGTGAGTACATCTCGGTCTTTGCCATCTACTCTTTCGTCCGCTCACACCAATGACGACCAAGCATCGTTCCACAGCTGGTTGGTGGAAGAACACCAACGCAGATACGCATCCACATCAAACTCGGAAGCAGAAGATGACCTCGATGACAGCTATTCCCAGAGCTCCCACCAATCGCGAGATCTGAGTGCCTCGGAAGATTTTTCCACATTTAAGACAAACTTCAGCACAGAGTTCACTGTGTTATTCAGATACTCGGTGCCATTGATCGTCACCTTTGTCTTGGAGCATTTTTTCAGCATAGTATGCCTCCTCGTGGTTGGGCATCTCGGAACAGATGAATTGGCAGCTGTTTCGCTTGGAACCATGATCACCACAGTGACATTTGCGGTGTTTGAGGGAATGGCCACAGCCTTGGACACACTCTGTCCACAGGCGTATGGAGCTCAGAATTATGAGTTGGTGAGTACACACGTGCAGAGATGTGTGGTATTGTCATTCATCACCTTTATTCCATGTGCATTGGCGTGGTGGTATTCGAGCTTATACCTTTGTTATGTCATCGACAACGCTAACGTCCTCAGACTCACGTCTTTGTTTCTCCGCATCATGGTTGGTGGTGCACCAGCATACATTTTGTTTGAGGATGGAAAACGTTTTCTTCAAGCACAGGGAATCTTTGAGGCCGGCAGTGGGATCTTGTTCTTGAGTGCTCCATTCAATATCCTCATATCGTGGTTCCTCGTGTGGAACGAGACTTATGGTATAGGTTTCATAGGAGCACCCATTGCCACGGTGCTCAATTTTTGGGTCATGTTTCTCTTGCTTGTTTTATACGTAGCATACATCGATGGCAACAGATGCTGGTTCGGGCTTGTTCCTGTGAAAGAAATGTTTAAGCAGTGGGGGTATTTGCTGAGTTTAGCCATACCGGGGATTGTCATGTTGGAGTCTGAGTATCTTGCGTACGAAATCATGACGTTGTTTGCGTCATACTTTGGGACCAATGCTTTGGTGGCACAGAGCACCGTATCTAGTATTGCGCTGTTGACCTACATGGTCCCGTTTGCTGTCAGTATAGCCTCGTCCACACGTATCGCTAATTATATCGGAGGACAGAACGTGAGGTCTGCGAAAATTGCCACTTACACCGGTTTGTTGGCGGGTTTGATTGTGGCATGCCTCAATTGCATTGCACTTTTCACATTCAAACTGCAAATTGCGTCGCTATTTACCAAAGACCCGGAGGTCAAGGCATTGATTGTGGGTCTTTTCAGCCCGTTGGTGTCCGTGATACAGATATTTGATGGAATTGCCCTGGTTGCTGGTGGTATTCTCCGTGCACAAGGTTCGCAGAAAACGGGTGGAATCATCAACTTTTTGAACTACTACGCTTTTGCATTGCCTCTTGCTATATATCTCAGTAAGGGTTTGGGGTTGGAGCTCACCGGTCTCTGGATTGGAATTGGATGCGGAATGATTTCGATTGGGGTGAGTGAGACGGTGGTGATTTTGTGGAGTGACTGGGACCAGATTATGCTTCAAGCAGGATTGATGAATGAGTTTTATGAAGACTCGATATAGAATGTATAGAGTGAGGATCACGAGAAAGCGAGTGAACTTATCTAATAGAGTTATTAAGTGAATGAGACTTGAGCAACGCGAGTGGAGTGAGTTAGAACATCACGAGAAACGCGAGTGAAGTGAGAAGTGAATGAGTGAACTTCTCTAAACTAAAGTTATGATTTGAACGAGCGAAGTGAGTGAGTAAATAAAAGTTATTAGGTAATATTTGAACGAACAAAGTGAGAAAGTGAATATAGAGATAATAAGTGAGACCTGAAACGCAGGTTGAATGGCTTTCCGGGGATAAGTGCAAACAGGAATGAATACTATCGAGCATCTAGCTTAAATAACGAAGTCGTGACGTAAATTTTGTAAATAGAATTGTAGTTTGACAAACTATGGACATAAAGGAAGAGAATGATTTTAGGCTAGCATTTCTAATACGGTAGATAAAGAAAACAGTGTAGACTAGTGTTATTATTGACATTGAACAAATAGTTGTACATACCCAATCTTTTTACAGAAATTTATCAAAACCTACCATACCCTCACAAGATAATAAATTCCAGTTCTGGCTAATCGACTCAGTTTACCTAGTACTCATTCAGTACTCAGTATTCGGTACTCAGTATTCGGTACTCAGTATTCAGTACTCACTCACTCACTCACTTCACTCGTGAATTCCGTTCGTTTCCTTGACCACTCAAGCAAAACTCTCAGCACGCTGCCAACCACTCTAGTACTAAATCACAGCTACACCCCCCAGTATCCGCTTTAGGTATAGTTTGTCAAACAAACGTGATATTCACATGACCTTATCTAAGGATAAGATATCTAGATAAAGTATTTTAAAACAAAAAATATTTGTGAGGCTCAACTGTCGCAGTTAGATCAACCTTAAGATGTTTTTGTGTGAGTTAATGCTGATAAGAATTCTATATAAAATGACGCCGTTGCATACAAAATACATCCACTAATGTCCTACAAAAGTGACGAAAAGATAGACGTTCAGCCCGTCCAAAGTGTTGGGCTCATGGAGATCCACTCCTACGTCTCTCAAAATGCACGCTACAAGTTGGGTGCTATCGACTCTCTCGCTCACATGAACGACAAAAAAACAGAGAGGTTACTAGAAGAAGCCCAGGCAAACTTGGAGTTGGCTGCAGATACAGGGTACACGCCGGAATTAAGACGTAACTTCAGCGTTATATCACTTTTGGGTGTTGGTTTTGGACTTACAAACTCCTGGTATGGGATCTCAGCATCTTTGGTCACAAGCATCAACAGTGGAGGTCCTATGATGGTGATTTATGGCATAATTATTGTTGCCAGTATCTCCATGTGTGTCGCAATATCTTTGAGTGAGTTGGTACTGAGCATGCCAAATGCTGGCGGACAATACTACTGGACCATGAGATTGGCGCCTCCCAAATACGCTCCGTTCTTCTCCTACTTATGTGGTGCTTTTGCATGGGCTGGCTCTGTGTTTACGAGTGCCTCCGTAACAATCTCGATAGCTTCATCCATAGTTGGAATGTACATGTTGGCGCATCCAGACCTGACTCTCAAAACATGGCAGGTTTTTGTGACATACGAGTTGGCAAACTTTTTGATTTTGTTTCTCAACATCTGGGAGAAGCCGCTTCCCAAGCTCTCTCAGGCATCGTTGTACATGTCTCTCTTGGCCTTCATAATTATCACCATTGCGGTATTGTCCAAGGCCAGCGGAGAGTTCCAGACGGCGCACTTTGTATTTGTGGAGTTCACCAACGGAACAGGCTGGTCCTCGTCCGGAATTGCATTCATCGTGGGCTTAATTAACCCTAACTGGGCTTTTAGTTGCTTGGACGCCGCAACCCACATGTCTGAGGAGATGCTAGAGCCACGCAAGCAGATCCCCATTGCTATCATCGGCACTGTAATTATTGGCTTTGTGACTTCTTTTTGCTACTCTCTTGCCATGTTCTTCTCCATCAAAGACTTGTCTAGCCTTGCAACATCCACAACCGGCGTGCCAATATTGGATATATTATACCAAGTTATGAAGTCGAAAAGCGGAGCTATTGGTTTGGAGGTTTTGATCCTCCTCACTGCCATCGGTTGCAATATCGCTTCACATACTTGGCAGGCGAGATTGTGCTGGTCCTTTGCCCGTGACAACGGTTTGCCTGGCTCTCGCTATTGGTCCAAAATCAATCCACGCACTGGTCAACCAGTCAACGCCCACATCATGTCCTGTGCTTGGTGTGCAATCATCGGTTGTATCTACATGGGCTCCACCACGGCATATAACGCCATGGTTGTTGGTTGCATCATCTTTTTGCTTCTTTCCTACTCAGTGCCAGTTACGTTTTTGCTAATCAGGGGTCGTGATAACATCGAGCATGGTCCTTTTTGGATGGGCAAAATTGGTCTTGTTAGTAATATTGTGTTGCTCTCATGGACTGTCTTCACTACTGTGTTTTATAGTTTACCCCCAGTGATGCCGGTAACTGCGGGGAATATGAACTATGTGTGCGTAGTTATCGGTGTTTATTCGATATATTGTGTGGGTTACTGGTTTGCTAGAGGTAAGTACAAGTTCACCAGTATTGAGGATAGAGAAAGGAATATTGATGCTTTGACCGCGCAGCTTTCCAGTCAGGTTGAAGATTTGGAACAAATTTTATCACATAAATAGATAACTGCAGAGTGAAAATGAAGATTGAAAGTGGAGATTGAAATGGATTGAAAAAGAATTGATCATGAAGATATTAATAATTGAAAGAATGTTGAGAATTGTGAGAATGGAGAGTAAGAGCACGAATGTATACCAATGATGACTTACGAATATATACCAGTGATGACTTGTTCAAAAGGAACTATGAGAGCCGACGACTGGTAAAGCTATGAGCAATCATCTAATTTCTCCTATAACGTGACAAACGATATAACTGAACAAAATCCATATCCTGTGACTCTCACTTTTGCGCCCGTAGTTATTGCACCACCATCCTTAGCAAACATTAACAGCCTCCTTATCGATTGCGCGTCATTCACGTGACGGTTCAGATTAAGAATCTTTTTTCTTCTCTTTTGTTTTTGAAAAAATACACTCCCAACATCAGTGCAACAACAAATTCCTAATGACAAAAGGTGCGCTTCATCAAATCATTTTTCATTAATAAACATCGCTAACTTTACAGGTTCATTTGAAGGAGTTCTTGACGACTTGTTTGTCGTTCTTCGAAAGGCAGACGCGCAGACTAATATTTTAACGTCTGTCTCCATTCCAAAAGGTTACTACGAGGCCACACCTTCAAATATATTGAGTGCGCTCGAAACCTTTGTCAGGCTGCACAGCTCATTAGACTTTGTCGACATCGAAACCAAGTATAAGTTTGGCGAATACTCCAGCTCACCCTATAAGTTGTACCATGACATTAAAGTAGCTTCGAGCGCATCAATTGCAAAGCACAAGTTGAGCTCAAAAGAATATCTGAATGTGGATTTCTTCTACAAGTTTTCCACCGAATTGCTCATGAGGGAAGTTAGTCGGCTTGGAATCACGTTAATTAAGAAAGAGAAGGAACCGGTGTCCGACTTGGACGCATACTTGTCAGAAGAGTTTAAAATGATTTCTGAAAGTTATACTCAGTCAAACGGTGAAGTGATTTCATACATTTCCAAACCAGAAGACATAGACCCTCGGAGAAATGGCTTTGTTGACACTATGCCACACTCATTCTACCCCCAAACCCACATGCAGAGGACAAACATCGCGCAACCTCTCTTCCTGTCGTTAGTGGGGAAGTCTGAATTAGACACCAAGCCAACAATAGTAGGTGGCGAATTCCTGATCTCTAAAGTGATTCCAATGGACGCCAATGCCCTTTCTAGATCAACAAACACCCTCGAGTCTTTGTCCCCCCAAATTGCAAAGTTCGCTCCCCCAGCTGACCCTCAAGCAAGTGCCATTTTACACGACTTCTTCCATCCGATTTGGTATACGATACCTGTTCCCGCTTGGTTAACGTATAAGACAACAGTCGTGAGGCCCGTTGAAGCGGAAGAGGAAATGTTGGCAGAAACTGCCAAGCCTAAATCGGCAGCGCTTGAGCATTTGCAAAATCCCCGCGTCGAGATATTCGAGTGTAATGCCGATCTTTATCGCTCATTTGCCCCGAGCTCAGACCTGGCAGACTACGTTCTCTCGAAAGCCCATAAAAATGAAATATGGCTTCACCACATAGGGTTGGAGGAAATTGATGACATCAAAAAAAACTACTTATACAGGCAATCTGCTGGGAGTGAAACCATTCCAGAAGTGTCAGAAGTCCAAACAGACAATGGTGACCTGGGTGAACTTATTGGGGAACAATCTTATCAAGATTTGGACGAAGATGAAGAGATTGACGTAGAGGAACTCCCAAGCTCAGGTTCGACTATCGATCTAAAAAATCTTATCGAGTGGGATCCTGTAAAGATTTCCTCCTATAAATCCATCACGAAAAATGCGCGAAACATAGAGTCCGCAGAAAAGCTTCAAAAACAAATATCAGAGAACTTGATCAAGTTGAATAAGCTACGCCACGAACGCTTACTTGACTTTACTAAACAAGCGGGTGTCATAGAGCCTTCGGCAGAAGAAATCCGCTTATATACAACGACGTTGACCCTCATCAAAATCGGAATATATAGACACAAGATCCAGCCACTGCGGTTTACGTTTTCTGTTGATGATAAGTTGCCTGTCTTGGTGTCAGAGTACATGGGATCTTTACCTGGTCTTCCTGGGAAAGCAATGAACTCAGTGTCGAACGGACAGAGTGTCTACCCTCAAGTACGTCCCACAACTCGTCTTCCCAGTATAAGAGGACCATACAAGAAGAAGAATAGATTTTGAGTGACGACAGAAAAGTCATCATTTACAGTGGGCTGTAATTATATTGGTTTATTCTAAATATCTATCCCGTTTGCAAACAAGTAAATTAAATAGAAGTTCAAGAATGTAATCAAGACCCAAGTCAAGATACTTGCAACTCTCAAAAACAACCCGTTCTCAAATGAAACCTCCCTCTTCGTAGTGGCATCGTCCAACAAAGGAGTATCTTCACCTAAGTGAGTGCTTGGTCCCCCTTCACTGGTGTACGCCAATGTCATATGCTTTTTGCTGCAGGTGAAGTATATCAACGGTGCAGATATCACGGGGAGAATGAAGCTCAACACAACTTGAGAGCTGTTAATGATGGTTGAGACTCCATCATTGCCCAAGATCATGATTACAACCAACACTGGTAGGATTGCCAATGTACGCGTGACCACTCTTCTTATCCATGGCGTCAAAGACCAGTTAATGAATCCCTCACTAATAATTTGACCAGCCATTGTACAAACAATACCAGCACTCTGTCCTGAAAATAACATTGAAAGAGCGAAAATTAACCCTGCAGTTGGAGAGATGTAAGATGAGAGCATGTGGTAGATAGAAAGCAAGTCTGCATCTTCGGCGTCTGGCTTTCCATATAATGTTGAACCGGCAACTATGAGGATCGCAGCATTGACAAAGACTGCGATGAAAAAAAGCGAGAAGAATAACTCGATATATGAGTAGTTCAAGCAATACTTGATGGCTTGATACGATGGCCTGTACTTTTTGGTTAAATTCGAGCCATCTGAAATGCTCTTTATCTTGTTGAATGTAGCTGATAAGATGTCAAGGTTCTCATTTTCCAGTTCGTTCACTTCGGAGACATCATCTTCGGGCTCAATGGCAGACTCGTTGTACAAGCCGTGCTTGAGGTCGAAATCCTTCAATCTCGGTTGAACTAATGCAGACCCTAAAAACAAAGAATGTGGCATGACAGTGCTTCCAACAATACCACAACTCAAGAACAAGGCATTGCGCTCCTTCACTATTTCTGGGTACAAAGGTAAGAATCCCTTCACAATAGCCCCGAAGGAGCCAGGCTCGAAGTTGCACTTGAACAATTCCAAAATGAAACAGATACATGTAGCAAAGACTAAAATTGAAACAAGAATCTCAAATGTACGAGTTTGCTTCAATGTACCATCCTTGTGATAAACAACCAAAATGATCAACACGTCTAAAATGGTGATGAGGACACCGACAACAAGCGGGATTCCAAACAAGATCTGAAGTGAAATTGCAGTACCTATCACTTCAGCCAAGTCGGTCGCAATAATTGCCACTTCGGAGAAAATGTAAAGAAGCAAATTCCAGTGAGCAGGCAAGTTCAATCTGCACATCTCAGCAAGGTCCAAACCAGTTATAGTGCCCAATTTGACACATAAAGACTGTAAAATAATTGCAAATATGTTTGCTAACAAGATAATGAAACATAGCTTGTATTCGTACATTGCGCCTGAAGACACACTTGTGGAGTAATTTCCGGGGTCCATGTACGAGACACTAACTATAAGCCCAGGCCCTATGAAGGAAGAGTACTTCTTCAATATGCGAGCGGCATCTTTGAGTTTTCCGTAGCTGGAGACTGCCATAGCACGCGTCCTTTTGTTGTTGGTTGCACTGAGTCAGGTGGTGTAATTGATTTTATCAGAAAAGCTTTTCTCGAGATTCAAATAATCATGAGTCGACTTCTGCCTCGTTGGCTGATGGGTATTTTTGTGAGACCAAATGTTCTCCCTCAAGGCGCACTGCTTCGAATATTCCGACAACAGAGATACACGTCAGAGTTCACATCTCAGAGTACGATATACTCCGCGTTCGAGCGATACAAAAGGTTATTTGCTGATGATGTGCAAACCATATCATACATGGATACCTACAAGAGAATTACAAGCTTCCCGCCCAATTCTACCAACAACTACGTAGACATTGGTGTGGTATATTCTGGATCCAGTTCTAAGTCAAAGATCTTGGATGTGGTTTTAGCAGATCCGCTCTCGGCTAACAACAAATTGTGGTTTGAAGCAATTGAAGCGAGACAAAGAAATAAGAACAATAGCTTTTCATACACTTCGCGAGATCTATATGATAGCAAAACCATACGCAATGGCGAGTTCGAAATCCCTGCTCCATTATTAAGCTCTCAATACCGTCCAACATTTAAGAATGTGTTTGGGAGAGAACTACAGCCAATCAACATTCGTTTTCACGAGGTGAACGACCCCAGTGATTTACAGCCAGTGGATTTCTATATCAATGTTACGGTTGATGGATCCTCTCCACAAGACCCTGCAATCGCTAGTAAGGTGATACTCAACATCATTGATAACGCTGACTTCACACCCGAATCGAACGAGGCACTGCCTTTTGACACCCTGCGCAAAACTGTCAAGGTTAATTCTCATTTATTGTATGATGGGATCCGCGACTTTCACAAGTACGATGTCCAGGCTTCTGATAGGTACTTTGACTCAATAAAGAAGAGCAATATTCTCGAAGCAGCGAAAGCAATTACATGGTACCTGAGTGTGGACAATATTAGCGAATGGCTTTTCCGCAAAATTAAGCTGAATATCGCCGACTACAAAACTGCGGAAGATCTTCACAGCACAATTGAGCAGATCAAGAACAACGAGGTTGCAAAATTCAGCGTTGCAGCACATGACGAATTCCAGAAAACTTTCGTCCCTGAGACAACAAGACTTTTCGTCAACTCAATGGCATGGTGGAAGTTGTACTTCAAGAATGACAACGTCGAGTACGACATCAACGAGCACTTCAGTAAACACTTCTTGAACAAAAGTATTGAGAACTACTCCTACACTCAGGGCCAGCTCGACTACAGGCTATCGAGTTCGAGCTCGTTTGTTGTTGATAATCCCATAATCACCCTCAAGGAGGATGTTATCAACCAAAGGGTTCCTCGCGAGATCCAGCCTTATGTTAACAGGATCCTAATCGAGGCACTTGCATACTATCAGGCGCCTGTGGCAGTGATTGCAGCATTAGGACACCTTTACCTTGGTGTTGACCTCAACACGACAGTTGCTATTGCACTTCTTGGTTTGACTGTTGGTTTCAATCATGTTTCTAAGCAATGGAGTTTAAAAACGAGGGAGTGGATGGCAAACCTTTTTGAGGATGTAAGAATCTGTATCTCAAAGTCGTGCGTGGAAGATGGTCTTTTGAAGGAATTGAATCTGAAGTATAGGCATGAGTTGATGTTGGTTGAACAGAGGAAAGATATACTTGAAAAATTAGGGTAGATTGGGAGCCAATAGGATACATTTTAGTAAACCACTTGTTTAATTTTTTATGTAAGTTTATTCATTCGTTCAGTTGTCTGTGTAAGTTCATTCATGCGTTCACTTTTCTATGTAAGTTCACTCACTTGTTCAGTTGTAAGTTCACTCACTTGTTCAGTTGTAAGTTCACTCACTTGTTCAGTTGTAAGTTCACTCACTCGTTCAGTTGTCAAGTTCACTCACTTGTTCAGTTGTCTGTGTAAGTTCACTCACTTGTTCAGTTGTCAAGTTCACTCACTCACTCACTTCACTCGCTTCGCTCGTTCAGTTCGTTCGCTCGTTCAGTTCGTTCGCTCGTTCAGTTCGTAGAACAATCTTATATCAATCTATATTATATTCTAAAATTAATTCGCCATGGGCTGATGCTAAAGGGTGGAAACCACCATGCAGAGTTTAGGAATCATTTACAAAGACGGAGGACCATCCTGTGCTTTCTGTGTCTTTTTTCGAGCCAACTGCTGCTCCAATCTCTCGAATTCTCTCTTTGCAATCTCCTCCTCTGGATCCAAAATCTGCTCCACTTTTTTAACCTCTTCAATATAGTGCATCATCATGGACTCGATTCCACCCTTCAAAGTGTCCTCACTGGAAGAACAGCTCTTACAAGCACCCTGCAACTTCAAAAAGACAGTACCTGTCTCCTCGTCAAAGCCCTTGAATTCAATGTCTCCACCATCATCCTGCACTGCTGGTCTGATTCTAGTCTCCATCAACTCCTTTATCATCGCAACAACTTCAGAATCGTTGCTGTTGGCATGCTCCTCCTCCGCAGTGGCCTGGTCTATCAAATCCTTAGTGATTACGGGCTGAGCTTTCGAGGTTAAGAACTCATCGACAAGCTCTATGATCTCCGGCCTCAAATTAGCCCAGTTAATATGATCCTGCTTGTTAACTGTGAGGAAGTCCTTACCAAGCATAACAGACAGCACGCCTGGTACCTTGAAGAGCTTCAAGGCGAGTGGTGAGTGCATCGCCTGCATCGACGTGGTGAACTCAAAGGTCTTGTTTGCAATGGGTAATATGTCTACCTCGGGCGATATGAACTTCAACGCATTCGCGTTTGGGGTGGGTAACGTCTTGAATGAGAAGAACCGCACCGGAACCTTCATAAGTCTAAACATCTTTGGTGTAATCCGAATGAGTATGCTTTTTCGGTTGTCGGAGCCGAAATATAGAAATAAAAAAACGGGGTAGCGCTGCTTATAAATTGTCTTGTTTAATTGGTTCAGTCACGTTTCACAAAAGAGTGGATTAAGTGAAGGCATAGTAGATGGAAAAGAAATGTGAATTCAGGATGCGTGACCGGTGGATAACTTCTGTTGCGGGATGGTAATCATCGCGTGCTAGCAGCCGGACTTCGAAGAAGTGAGTGAGTGATTAACTCACAACTGCTGTTGGGGATGATACTGCCAATAAGTAGACTTATGCACTAATAGATTTGTGGACCAGTAACGAACTTTATGATCGAAGCGAATGAAGTGAGTGAGTGAGTGAGTGAATTAACTAGATAAAGGTAACTGAACAAGTGAACTAGCATATATAGAGATAAGTGGGTGAGTGAGTGAAAACTATAGAAATGACTGAATGAGCCTGCGAACTTGACACGCTCATGAATTGATTGAGTGAACAATCATTACATAGGGACCATAGAACGAGTGAATAGTAAAGTGAACAAATTTGGAGATGGACTAAAGTGTGTTTGAATGAATTATCTTGGAGATGGCTGATTTTTAATAGCTTTCAATATCTTAGAATTTTGGTAAATTCTAGACTAATTTAGTCAAATGCTCAAATCGGTAGCTATATAGCTTGTCAAACAGTATACTGATCTTACAAGTAAATTGTATGGATATTGTGAAGACGTACTCGGTAACTCTGTCTTCTAGTGTTCTGGGTTTTCCGATTGGTCTCTAAACTAGTGGGCGTATGCCCTCTATATATAAGTCCCAGGATGCTAGAAAATACCGGAGATTGAGTCCCGGATAATTTCCGTGGATCGAGTTCCGCTCTCGCTATGCCCCCGTGTTATATCCGTCTCGTCTCCCATATTCCTTGGCATTCCCGTTATCGTCCACCAATATTTCGTCATTGTACATTTCACAATACCAATAGCCGCACGGTCCAAATAACGCCTCACGATGGTGGTAGTGGTTACGTAAGGATTATGTGATCTACATATTCCTCGTATTTCAACACAATATGCTATCCACTTTTGTTTGTTGGCTTGCTTCGTTACAATATTATCTTACATCTGGGCCAAGTTACTTACTCAGTTAAATTTGTTTATTCACTCACTCATTCAGTTATGTAAATGTGTATTGATTTACTTACTCACCCATTCAACCACTATGTGTTTGTTCAGTACCCTATATATGCTTTTTCACTCACTCAGTACACTATATGATTAATCATTCATTCAGTACCCTATATATGATGATTCCTTCAGTACCACTATGTGATCATTCACTCATTCAGTATATCTACTTATGTTCACTCATTCAGTTCATCTACATATGTTCACTCATTCAGTTCATTCCCTCGTATCACAGCATTCAACCATGAACCGCAGCCATACCATATTTGTTATCGATTTGCAGTCATACCAATAAATATGTGATCGTTGTTTTGCAGTCAAATCCATAAGAATTTGTATTTTTTGTTCTAGTTCTATCACTTTCCGCTTTTCTTCTTACAACACTCCTACAGCTAATGCCTACTACAACTAAGAACTGTGTTTTTTATTATAAACCCACCATCATCGAAGCAAAAACAGTTAACAACGTGATTGAAATAGACGGAACAAGCGCAGTACCCTTACTTTCTTGAACATCACGAATGGATAAAATGGACCAAAGAGAGTTGCTTGTATCCGTTTTAGGTGGCGAAAGTCCTTGCAAGTCAGTTCCGTTAGTCATAGACTCTGCGCCATAGTGCACCTTGGCATAGTAGGGTGTCTTGACCTTAGCGAGGGAACCGTCCCAGCAGTATTTCTTGAAGCACTTTTTGCACTGATCGGACTGAGTGATGTTCCTTCTCTCTTCCTCTCTTCTGATCACTGCACAAGCAATACAAGTTCTGTAGTCCTCGTCAATGGTGCCGTTAAGTCTTGTGCTAACATCTATACCGTTTTGAATCATGGCCTTCTTCTCCGCATCTGTGTACGACAACTTGAATGTTGAGGTGTTGGACAAAAACTCGTACGGTCTATTGGCAATGTAAACAACAAGAGGTGGAATTACGCCGTCCTTTGCCAAATCGGTCAAGTTGGATGCATCGCACCCAAAGAACGTGGGACGTGCAGTCAAGTTGTTCTCCAAAAAGGTTTCAGCATTGGGGACGTAAGGACAAACGACAGACTTGCCGTTTGGCAGGAACTGACGCTCATAAGTGGATATCAAGGCCGAACCATTTGGCCAGTTTTGAGACAAATCGTTACCATTGTCAAAAGCAAAGGCAATGTCCACAGCCCGCTCTTTGGTCAACACCGAACTCAAAGGAATCACCTCGCCTCCAAGACCACCGTCAAACAAGTACAAGGTGTTATCCTTGGTAATGTTGTTGGACTGTGCGTACTCAGACTGGTAGAACGGGTTGGGGGTATACTGAGCGATATCCTCCTTGTCAGAAGATAACTTTGTCAACAACTTTTTGAGTGCCCACTTTAGCGGGAAGACAAGGGAGGTACATTCATCGCAAACAAGTGTGTTGAGGAATTGGTTGAACAACGATGAGGAAGTTCCCAGGACGAATCCAGCATTGTCAAAGCCTTCAACGCACTTTTTGCTGTCGTTGGGAACACCATTGGTGACATTGGTACCAATGTACTTCAAATCCGTGAAAGTATTCAACGAAGGGTCAAAAGATCCCAACTCATAGGGATTAAACTCGAAAACAGTCGAGTTCAAGTTGTACACTATAGTACCGGGTTTTCTGCCTAAAGCCACCACCAACGGGAAGGGAATTTCGTGGTTCTTGAAAATATCAATGTCCCTCAAGTCGGAAAATGCTGTGGAAACACTGTAGTTGTCTTCCTTGGTAAAAAGCTGGTATGATAATCCACGACCCCAGTAGTCCGTGAGTGAGGTATTGAAGCCAGCAGCTTCCTTGCTGTCAATGTCGTAGCCAATACCTCGTTTGGAAGATGGGTTCCCGAAGTTGTTCATATGTTGCAATGCCCCGTCCAAGTTCGTTGTTGCAACATCCCACAATAAACTGAGGGAACCGGTCTTGTTGACCAACTGTCTTGTTTCGGTCAAGTTCCAAAGGTCGTTGTCATTCTCAAGTACAATGTCCAGCACACTTGAGAAGTTGTTGAACAAAAGCGAGGTTAACAACCAGGAACCTCCAGACAAGGCACTGATATACGTGGAGCTTTCAAGAAGACCACCCAAACCAGTATGGCCATCTTTGTATTCAGTTCTCGAGTCCAACCCTGCAAGCTGGCCTGCGCCATTCAACATTGCTCTGTAGCCACCTCCGGAGAATGCCAAAGCAATCGGAATGGAAGACTCGTTGATGAACTTTTCAGCATCGAAGGACGACAAATTGGACTGCTTCAAAAAGCTCACCAAGGCTTTCCTTGTGACGGGGTTTCTTCCCTCTATCCATTTCTTCTCCTGGTCAGAAATCGAATTGCCCTCACGAATAAAGGAGATGTTACCAGAGGGACATTGCACGATCGATGGTGCATAAGAAAGCGAATTTGCAGCAACAACGGCTGCAAGCCAAACCAATATGAAACAATTCATCAATCTTGTAATAAGGTTGGAACTCTTTTCAAATGTGATTGGACTCGATGTTTTTAGCTTCGGGAGGCATGCAGGTTATATGACCTGTGTTGCGTGTATCTTTGCTGTTGAGCTCATCCTCACACTAAACAAATACGATCACATTTCCTATTACGGAACACCAAAACTTCCGAAAAGCGTAGTTTCGAGCTCCAAAATTTTTCAGTGCAGCAGCTTTCCCCGTGTTTCGGAAAAATAGCAATACACTAAAGTTTAATTCAAATCGATGGGCATTTTACTCTCTTTTGTGCTTGTAATACCATTGTACTTCTTACTAATACTTCTTTTTGTACTGGTAACACATTTGACCTTCTTTTGACTTCTACTTCTTTACTCTGATTATTCTATTCAGCCTTCGCTTGTATTTTAGCGTATTGCTTGCATCTATGCGTGTCGATGTTAATCGACGTTTTCAAGTAATACCTAATTAGGAAATTGTTGGGTTCTGTGTTACAATCCTAGCGAGCAAATCGTTAGTGTCAAACGGATTGTCAATATAGAGGTTGTGACCACCTTCTGCAATTTTATGCAAGCGAGCTGTCTTGTTAGAACGCCCTGTCTCATTATGTACTGCCTCATTTTGTACTGCCTCATTTATTGCCTCGCTTGAACGCCCTGCATTACAACGCTTGACGAGATTTTCTCCCGCCTCTGCATTCATGAAATCATACTCGCCATAAACAACATTGAGCTTAAATGGTAAGTCTGTTGTGGCCAAAAACAGGTCGAACTTGTCATAAAGCGGGTGCTTACTAACAGTGGCCGGAGTCAATAAATTCTTCACATACACATCGCTATGCGAACCATTGGAGATCGAGTTAAATAAATATTCAACAATAAGCATGCACTCTTTATTTGTGCCATAAACCAACTCATTGTTGCTGCGCAACACCTTTTCTGCGCCGCCTTTCTTCTGAACCACCATGTTTACCTTGAAAAGCTTGGTGTACCACATGTTGAAATACTTTGTGAATCCCCAAGGCCCGAGCCATTTGAGAAACCTCGGGAAAAATGGAAGAATGTAGTACCATTCAAACTCACGGTTCTTGGGAAGCAACGGATATCTCGTCAAAAAGTCGTATGAGATCGAGTTCAAACTGGGTTTACGAGTCACGACGCCAGTTTTAGGTACATTGTTGTTTGTCATGGCATGAACATGACGCTCGACACCAACCGGGGACAAAAGTACCAAATTCAGAACCCTGTCGGGGTTCTTGAGAGCATATGATCCACTCCAATATCCACCAAAAGAGTGACCAATAAGATAGTCGATTTGGGGGATTCCTTTGGCTGCCCTCCACAGGTCAAGTGCCCCCGTGTAGAAGTTCTCCATATCGCGCAATATCGGAACATAATGCTGTTTATATTTGGCAAACTCCTCGGCATCTATCTCGTACTCATCGGGAGTCTTGTAATACTTGTTGTGGATTTTTCCATCGCCATCTCCCACCATACGTATCTTGGGTGCCTTGTAGAGGAACCACTCGTTCGCTTTAACATTATCGACCGAGGGATTGGAAGAAAGACCACATGTAATGTTGTCCAAGAAGTATATGTTGTAATTGAACTTTCCGCCCTTGAGGTGGTTGATCAATTCGAAATTACGTGCAAAGCACCCAAGAGATGCTCCGTACCCATGGACAAAAACCACATTCCTCTCCTCAAATTTGGGATCATTGACCACCGACAACTTGACTTCGTTTATGTAATTTCCATTGTCATCGATGGAAACCCGCTGACAGTCTTTTCTGACATGCGGGTTGTTTTTGGTTGGTATCATCAACTCAAGTAAGTCATCCTGTAGGACCTGCAATCTGCTCGATTCCAATGACTTGCGCCAAGCATTGAAGGCTGATGAAAGTGGTAGTCTTGAGATCTTCGTGTCCACCCTGTGGTTTGTGGGCACTTTGAACGCTTTCGCAGCGTGGCTGAACCACCGACTACTTCGAAGCATGAGGTTTTGAAAAAGTATAAAAAATGGAGTAGTACGAAATTAGCCATCAGTAATCCAATGTCTCTGACAGTATCGTACATGCTCGAACTATACAATATATACTCGAGGTACACGGCACTCGAGGTACACAACACCTACTCGAGCTACTCTCCTTTTTTAACTTTCCTTCATACTGTTCTATTTCTACAAGCTTATACAATTATACTTATTCAATGAGCCATCTCTCGGTGGGTATTTACATCATCGAATTCATTCCCAAATCAGCGCATCTTCGAGGAACTAGTCACCGCATATTCCAGATATAACTTCTCTCTCAGGAGCCCCATCATCTCCTCCTCAAAGAACTCAACATCAGGATTCTCCTCAAGCCAGACTTTTTCAAACGCCTTCACATTAGGAGCGCCTTCGTACGGCCAAACCCTGCAAATCACTCCGTAAACCAAGAAAGAAACCGCAAATCCAACCAAAAAGTTCAACCGGTACAACCTCTCGGCTCCCAAAGGAACCTTGTGAGTCTTGGTAGCACCTACAAAACCAACAATGTTGGGAAGAATACCGCATATGTATGCCGCGTACGCTCTCCAGTTTGCGCCAATCTTGTTGAACCGGTAGATCGAGTCCCGCGACTCGTCCTCCGGATCGTGCAAAGAATACAAATGGGTTAACTGAATGAAGCCTCTGCGCACATAGAAGTAATCACAGGCTACTACACCGGCAATGGCAGACAAAAACACCGCGTAAGCCGATAAGTAGGTAGTGAACATCGAAGAACTCGAAGTCAACTTCCAAGGGCAAACACAGAGTGCAATGGCTGCACACATATACCCTCCTCTTCTGATGTTCAAAAAGCGCGGCAATATCGCAGACACATCCGTGCCAAATGATAGGGAATTTGCTGATATGTTGGTACCCAACTGTGCGATGGCAAACGAGAACCCCAACAAGAACACACCCGCTCTGTTCCCAGCAGTGTAGTCATCTAAGAAACGTCCCAAGACGTCCAAAGGCGACCAGTACGTAACACCGTAGATCTGCTCTGCGGCTGAAGTAACCAAAATACCAATCAATGACGTCACAGAAAAACACACGGGTATCGAAACGGTGTACACCACATATTTCATGCTGAAAGATGCCTTGCTTGAGAAACGCGCAAAATCAGGTGCATTCACTATAAGCGTGGCAAAGTTGGCGAGTGCATTCATAGTGGCCTCTACAAAAGCCCATCCCAAAGCAGAGCCCTCAACCTTTGCCTTTGCGTGGATCACGGGGCCTGCCCCGTCAGCCTTGACCAATGCCCAAATCAAAAACGCAAATCCTGCGGTTGGTGCAACATAGGACTTGACGGCAAACAAATATTTCAAATGGTGTGGGGGTAACCAGATGAAGGGCAAAGAGAATAGCCAAAACAAAAAGAAGCACAAAAACTTGAAGGTGGTCAAGTCTGGATCATGAATATGGTTTGGCATGGTTTTATCAAGATTTTGTCCAAATAAAGCTCTTAACATCACCTCAACACAAGGACCTGCAACAGAGCACTGGACAGCATACCATACACACGACATAACCACTCTGTTGAATACCGGCCATAACGAGCCGTATATTCCAAACGAACTCCTGGATGCAACTGGGAACAGGATATGGTATAAAACACCAATTCGCGAGCCCACACTCACAAAGATACCACACAAAAAGTAGCCCAACCACACGGCGACCCAAGCTTGCCACCAGTTCAATCCCCCACTCTGGATACCAGTGGCTGCAATTTGCCAAGTGTTGATGTTGAAGGAGTCAGAAATCCAATAGAAAATGTAGTTGTACCACTTCCAAGTTCGCCGAGCCTTTTCCACCGGTTTCAAGTCATAGTTGTACAAGAACATCTGCGAAGTTGTTAGGTGGGCAGTAGGCTGTACCTCCAACTTCCTCACGAGTCTTTTGAACCATGTCTCATTTTCGAGAGAGCTGTAGCCTTCTTCCACAGACTCAACGGAGACAACCTCTTCCTTTTCCTTCATGATGATTGTTGAGAAATCAGTTCGTTTTTTTCATATCGCAGCAATTTTCTTATCGGGGCTTATGTCACAAAAATAATCGAGCGGCATTGGAAGATAAGGATGCAGGATGCAATGCAGGATGCAATTCATGATTGGCTATGCCGATAGTCTGAGATATGCGCATTGTTTACGGTGTGTGTTCTGGTTTCTATTTAAAAACTGGGTTGACATTTCGATCGAGATGTATGAGGCTTTAAAGTTGGTCCGTTGAGCATGTGACTACGATGTGGGGTGATATCGAACAAAAAATTAATAAAAAACGATCTCCGCGACGGGGAATTGAACCCCGGTCTACCGCGCGACAAGCGGTAATTCTAGCCACTAAACTATCGCGGATCAAGATGTACGAAGGCTAAGTTTATCTGTTAAGTAGGTACTTTCATATGGGAGATTCAAACCTCTGAAAATTTCGGCAATTCAGTGAGGAAATTACCAGACTTCAGGTAAACATTTCAATATTCTCGTGAGAGATGTCATGGGATACACGATATTTCAGTGAAAAAGTGGTTTGTGTTAATGCCAAAGAGTGATTTTATCGTTTTTCAAAAGTTGTCTTCTTTGTATCGGTTTTTTAAACTCCGACATTGGCGCGTATGGAACTTATATATAGGGTTTACGGTGGAGTTAATTGACACATTGAGTATGAGTTGATTTCAGGGCTTTCCCAACTTGTGGGTTTTTAGCCCTCCCTTTAAATATGGGCACTTCAAATATTGTTAGGGATTCTACCCTTTAGGTCAGAGAATAGCTTGTATGTTACTTGTTCATTCAGATGGGATATCTAAGGCATATTTATAGCTGGACAGACACGTGGGCTATGAGGGGTCTACGGACCCCTCACAGGTCATGCCTGGCCTTATAGGGCCATTGAGCCAGCGACTGTTAGTAGAGGGTGTAGAATAGGCTTCTATGCAGTCCTTGTACTTCCAGTACCTTACAAATATGATTGCATATCTTTAAATCTTTGGTATTCTCGATGGTGATAGTTAATAAATATAGATATTATCATAAAGATAGTCTTTGACGACAAAATGGGGAACTATATCAAACATTCAAACCATAAATGTGAAGCCAGAGGTCCTCTCAAATAATTACACGTTTAGATTTTTCAACGTACTTATGGCCCGTGAGATATGTCAGTGTGTTTTTATACAGCCTGCAATTATTCAACTCTTCTGAATGCAAATAGTTGCAGCAACAATGACAAAAAGAACCAAACATTTCAATATATTTCGGTTCCCAAATGACAATCTCCTATGTTTGAAATTTCTATTCAACTTGTATAATGAAACCAAAATTGCCCGAATCTAGGTGCCATCGTCATACTTCGTTCGTGCTATCAAATATATGACCAGCTTGACAAAAACCATCGAAAGGGAGGATCCATTCAAGTCGTATTCCTGCACATACAAACCATATATTCAACTTGTTCAAAGTGACGTTTAAAATTTGGGAAATATACCGCAGCAACTAACCAAAAAAAACTCCGCGACGGGGAATTGAACCCCGGTCTACCGCGCGACAAGCGGTAATTCTAGCCACTAAACTATCGCGGATTTTTTTGTTTTTTCTCGTAATATTAGAAAACTATCGAATTAAATGGCATTTCTTTTACCGGCTGGGCCCGATGAAGTTCAGAATAGGAGGAGAAACGCATTGTTTGTAGAGGGGGTTTTATTTGACACTAGCATGGTAAAACTAGCATGGTAAACCTACACTCATGTGAGTAGATAATTTTCCTCCTGTATAGTAATACATCTATGTAAAAAAGTAGTTTGTAATTAAGGTAACCGCTCTTCTATCAAGCCTACAGGTGGGGGTAAAACTTTTTGATAACAGAATATGTGCAATTACAACCCACCGCGTGCCTGACCATGTTGATTTTGAATTAAATGAACCTCTGCAATCATTTTTTTCCCTCTACCAACAGTGACTTCTTGTATCTAGCATTTGACGTAATGAAGAAGCAAAAAAGTAAAAAAACTCCGCGACGGGGAATTGAACCCCGGTCTACCGCGCGACAAGCGGTAATTCTAGCCACTAAACTATCGCGGATCTCTTGTGCTAAAATAGTGATATTTGACTTCTCTCAACGCTATCACTGTTTTTCTTCAGGGGGCATCCCTTCGGCAACCTGGCCTATTCACTGTGAGTAGTTCGGCTTTACACTCCAGCCCGCTCAAATTCTAGATCCTCCCGTTTCGGCTGTGATTACGGGTTGCCTGTACAACTTTTGCATTGTGTAGAAAAATACAGCCCCACAGTACTATTTCTGGGATTAGGAATGCACGCTTGATATACTACTCAAACTATCCAGCGTTGCTAGACTATGAATCATCGTACTCCTTCTACCATGTCGCCAAATGAGCAACTACAAAGTTCTATTGCGGGCAATGGGATTGAGTTCACAACCTACGAGCCTACACTGCCGCCATTTACTCAACCATCTTCAATAGGCTCCAACTCAGAGTTAATCACATACATTTTCCCCGACTTCAACGCGGTCAACTACTTCAAAAGAGACTTCGTATCAAGTAATGAGTTCTTTTCCATGGAAGAGACCGTTGCATCCGGATTTGACATATATTTGGTTGAGCAGTGGGTGAACGAGCGCAGAATCGGCACTGTGGTATCTACATATACAGGTAACTTTGCTACACAGATCAAGGTGATCAAGTTCACCATTTTGAAGAAGCAGCTGAAGTTCTACCCCGCAAAATTCCAAGAATATTTACATGAATTGATGATGAACCATGCAAAGATCAAGAAAATGGACGATAGGCATTCGGCCCTTCCAAGCCGCATAAGCAGCGCAACAGCCATAAGCCAGATGCAAACAACCACCGATGAAAGCGCACCCGAAATGGCTAGCATGGAGCCAACCAGCAATGAAGTTGCCTTCGTAACTAACTTGGCTTCCTTACCGTCTATCCTAAATTTGATTCCTATCACGAAGGATGACTTGACGGAAATTTTGTGCCACTTTACCATCAATTCGAACTTGAAAAAGCTCCAGTGTGGTGGTCGGTCATTGCACATGACGGCAGAACGCATAGCTGATGCAAATGAGGATAAATTCAGGCACATGTACAAAATACTAAACCCGAAAACACCCATTAAATTCTGCATCCGTGAACTTGTCAACTTGATTCAAATCTCATTATTCTACTTTGACTTGCTCGACGCTAAGTACTGTGACGGACTATTGTGTAATAGAACCGAGGAGGCCATTACCAATTGGTGGAACTTGGTGGGATTGCCGCATTTCAACATGAAACCAGATGCACTGCAGGGAATACTACCCTCTATGACAGTTGCAGCGATACTTAGTATGGTTCTCAGTATCAAGTTACGCTTACAGTTGATTGGAGGATGCGATGTTCCCAAAGACCCATTTGACTTTGAGAACTTCATGATCTCAATAGGGCACTTCCAGAAGCAGTTTAAGCTCGAAAAGAGAAGAAAGCTAGATTTGGAGACTTTGAACAGAATATTCCACGTCACTAATGCAAAGCTCTTGCCCGAAAGAAACTCGAACTTTTCCCAGTTCCCCCAAAATACGCCTTCTGATTACAATACAAATCAAGGGTCAGACCTTTTCGACTATGAAAGTAATCTCCTGCCCATCGGATCTTTAAGCTCGCGTGCTCCATACAAGAGAAACAAGGGTTACTATAGTAAGGAATTGAAAAAGTTTACCAACGTTGTCAAAAACACTTTGCAAGACCCAATGAGAGATTCGGAAGACCCTGCCAACCAAAAGTCTAGCAGTGGTAGAATCAGAAACAAGATTGCGAAACTTGCAGATGTGGTCAGCCCTTTGGAGGTTGAAACCTTGGATTTGGAGCTTCTTGTGAGAAACTACCTCTTCGGCAAAACTTTGACGCGTTTATTTCTTGGTGCTGTGAAAAACGTATCTACGGCCAACCTTCTGAAGGCTGCTGATGTAGCCAATGGCCGTGAATGGGAGGGGCTGCAACTTGTGAAGAAGAATCGCGGAGTGAGGGGCAACAGGCGTGTTTCGGATACTCCACTCGATATCTATAACTTTGTCAGTCTCAAAGACAGAATTGCAGCAAACCAGCCATACAGTAGTGTCAGATCCTCTGCTAATATGCTTGAACCTTCCAAGTACACAAGAGGATTCAATAGAATGAAGCTCGGTATCCAAAATAGAAGAAACTTACTAGTGAATAAGGTTGGCCAAAAAGAACAAACACCTGTCAACTTCATAAGCAGAAATCAAACAACAGATACAGTGGAAGACGAAAGCACCGCCATGGACTCATACTTGCAGTTCCAAAACTTGGGTTTCGATACAAAATGTGCATACGACGAAAATAAGTCACAATCATCATTGATTTGCAACCAGTCTTTGAACTTCAATCCACAAGACCCGGTCAAGCATTTCCGGGATGGCTTGAATAGACGCAGGTCGTTTCCGTGTGATAAGAGTGACAAGAACTTGAATATATTGGCTTTCGCCAGAAAGGATAAATCTATGTGTATACACTCGCTGGATGCAATTGCTTTGCAAGGCCGCAGATTCAGCTTTTCTGTGGTAGAAGATTCTCTATTATATGGTAAGCGTGACGATGTATGCACCGTTGACAAGTTTTCCACAAGTTACTTACGCACGCTCAGTGAATTGTTGGCGTATGAAACGCTCAGAAATTCTTACGATGAAGATCCTGTGGATTACGCTAAAAGTAATGGAATTGAAAAGTATAGGGAAAACGCAGAGACACAAGGCTCAACTGTCAAGCGGAACTATAAGCTTTTGAACTTGGACTTGGTCAAGGTGAAAAACTCCATGACACAGATGCTGGCCACCAAAGCCAAAGTTATAGACTTTATGGGAAATCTCGAGTATAACATTCAAGATTTGAGCACCATTGTGGACAGGCTCGTGTATGAGACGAGGATCGTTGCCAAAAGAGTAAACGAACTTGAAGAAAACTATAAGGTGTTCGATATGAAGCTCAACCACCTGTGCAAAAAGAATTTAGCCTCTGTGATTGATTCGACTCTCAGTATGAGCAAATTCACAGAGGTGTTTCCGGACCTTGCCGAACGTGAGGAGCTTGTCAA
Source organism: Kodamaea nitidulidarum (assembly GCA_030674215.1). NCBI lineage: Eukaryota > Fungi > Ascomycota > Pichiomycetes > Serinales > Debaryomycetaceae > Kodamaea > Kodamaea nitidulidarum. The sequence goes on from JAJLWI010000024.1 coordinate 104,475, forward strand.
GAAATTGCAATGTGAGCGAACAAGTCCTGCGCCCGTCCGGAAAAAGGAAGCCACGCTGGTGAGTTTTTTCCAACCTATAGTACAGTTCATATACGAGATCGTATTGACCATCTTTCAGCTTTTCCGCTTCAACCGCTCCAAAATGAATCTCGACAGAATCAGAGCAATATGGGGGGAGTTAGATCCAGACAGAGACATTATCGATAAGGCGTATTCTTATGTAGGAAGACGGCCTTCGCGGGTGAGCACTTCGAGCTCAGAGGAATCTACTGGGGAGCACGATAAGGAAGGTTTTGGGGCAATTTTAAAGTGATGATAACCTAATCTGAAGAAGCCAGTATGTACTTAATTTTTAGAACTTAAATTCGCGTAATAGAGATAAGAAACTTGAGTATAAAATGCACATTTGCTCTAGGCTGACTTAGCCAACTAACACTGTAGCTGCAGAAGCTTACATGATCTTAGATGACAAACATGACTTAGCTCATATTTTTTCATGCAAGAATTTATCACTACAACTTACTTACATTCATAAGGTCTTACACTCAAATACTCTCTACTTCTCAGAATCATCCATCGCCATACCGCATCATATTATTTTAAAAACTTTCATTATTTTGTGGACCAACCTCGCTCGTTTTTTTCCCTAGCGTAGATCAGCTTCAATGATCTCACCAACTTATCTACACCACTCTTATACTCAGGTGACTCCAAAAGTTTGTTACGCCCAGACTCCTGGCTTGTAAACACACTCACAAGAGAATACGCCTGTTCTATGCTGGCCTGTACCTCACTTATGTTAGCCTCCAACTGGTCCTGGGTAGGCTTCACAATGTGATTCGCATAGAGTGAAAGCTTCGTTTCAAGTACTTGCCCGAAATTACTATCTGCGCCCTTCGTCACCTCATCTTGCAAGAATTCGTGCACTGTATCCAACAAATTTTGGTTTTGCGCAATCAACTCGGTCAACTGCAGAGCCATGTAGTCCTGTTTCTGGAGTTCCATAATCAACTCCAAACGTTCGGCCTCTAGCTCTTGTATCTGATGGGCCTCGCTATTCTCGTGTGACGTATAGCTATTATTAGGCTTACTCACCAACTTTTCGTAGTCTTCAGGTGTGACCAAGCTTTTGGCCACGGCCTGTAGCTTCAGCATCCTCTCTGATGACTCCGCCAATTGTTTCGTCAACGCCAGCGACAACGAGTTAATTGCGGAGACCTCATCGCTAATTGACTCCATGGAGTAAACTAGTACTTTTCTGTGTCAAACCCTTGCCGTCTACCCTTTGCTTCCTTGGCTTGGTACCTGGTTTGAGTAGAGGTGAAAAATTTCCGGGTAACCCAAAAACCAAAAAACCGGTGGAAAACTTAACACGTCTCAAACGAGTAGTAAACAAGTTACACGGCAACTCAACACAGTCACCACAGAAAATAGCACAATGGTGACGATTGGAAATGTACACGAGGACTTGATTCACGATGCCGTCTTGGATTACTACGGAAAGAGATTGGCCACATGTTCGTCGGACAAGACCATCAAGATCTTCGAGGTTGAAGGTACCGAAAACTACAAGTTGATCACCACATTGACAGGTCATGAAGGCCCAGTGTGGCAGGTTTCGTGGGCCCACCCAAAGTTCGGCTCGATATTAGCCTCGTGCTCGTATGACGGCAAGGTCCTCATCTGGAAGGAGACTCCCGACACTCAACAGTGGTCCATCATCTCAGAACATAGCGTGCACCTGGCCAGTGTAAATTCGGTGACTTGGGCACCACACGAGTTGGGTGCAGTTTTGTTGTGTACCTCGTCGGATGGCAGAGTTTCTGTTGTCGACTTCAATGAGGATGGCACGAGCTCGCATGTCATTTTCGATGCACATGCCATAGGAGTCACATCTGCGTCATGGTCGCCAATATCAAACAGCAACAACAGCACCAAGGATGCCGGCTCATCGAAGACACAGCGTAGATTCGTCACCTCTGGCTCTGACAATCTCGCCAAAATCTGGAAGTACGACGCCACAAGCAACACATACATCGAGGAAGCCAAGTTGGAGGGCCACACGGACTGGGTGCGTGACGTGGCATGGTCTCCATCTGTGTTGGTTCGCTCATACATTGCCACCGCGTCGCAGGACCGTACGGTTTTGATCTGGAGTCAGGACAACAACGGAGTCTGGCAAAAGCAGCCGTTGACGGAAGAAAAGTTCTCTGACGTGTGCTGGAGATGCTCCTGGTCGTTATCGGGCAACATCTTGGCGGTTTCGGGTGGTGACAATAAAATCACTTTGTGGAAGGAAAACTTACTGGGCAAGTGGGAGTCTGCAGGCGAGGTGGATCAGTGATCCAGCATTTAGAATGACATATAATCGGTACGTGATGTAGTATGTGAGTTGTTTAGATGGTATGGTGTTCATATGGTATAGTTCTTGCTTCTTATCGCAAGGTACAGCTGAAGTTTAATACATAAACTGAGAACTAGATATTTAGCAATCAGATGGGATGTTTAATGCTTGTCTGATCAGGAAATGTAAATTTGGGGTTGGAAACTACTACCTAGAACATATAGCTTGTCTGTGACCTAGAAATGTATTATGTGGAACCGGAAATTTCTGTGCACTGACCCTACGATGGCAGATAGTTTCTGTTCTACCTGATCATATGAAAACTAGCGAACGGTAGGTACTTTAGCTCTACATTATTCCGAAACTTTAATTCAAAAGCTAGATACGCGATATGAATTGAGGATATTTTTGATCCGATGGTTTTGTGACCCTAATGATCTGGGAACCGATTATTATGGTTTACGGTAGGGAGTTCTGATCAAAGCAGTTAACTTAGAGTTCAATGTTATGTATTTTAGCCTTTGAAGTTAGCTCATAATTCAATATTTATGTCTTATAGTTTGTTAGTTTGGTTTTTAATTCAATGGTTGTGTTTTACAAAGTTCTTGTTTGTACAACGCTCCACTTTATTCTAAAGTCTAGGTTTCAAAGGATGTACATGATCTGGGGTATAGGAGTTAATGAATATCACTAGAAGTAGCATCAATTACATTCGAATACAAATGAGTAGATGGTTTGTATAGCTAATTTGTAAATTAAGCAATTTATACAAAAAGTTGCTGAAACTCTACACAAAATGCACAATGTATATAATGACTTTTGACAATATAGTCATGACTACCACATCATACACACAAACTACCAAATACAATCATAAGTTACCTCAAGATAATCATTACCTACCAAATATAATCATTAGCTATCTCAATATACCCACTAGTTAATTTGATTTCCAATTTCTAACTGCTTAAGTTCTTACAACTCATTGATTGTAGCCTCGATGATTCTCTGCACATCCTTGGATGCCTCGTTGGCAGCCTCCAAAACCTCGTCGTGGCTGGCCATACCCTCATCCAAACGCTTAGGCTTCTCATCAAAGACACTTGGGGGCTTCTCACCAACACCAGCATTTGTAACCAAGGACAACGCCAACACACGCAAGCCTGAGTGACGTGCAACAATAACTTCCGGAACAGTAGACATACCCACAGCATCACCCCCAGCAGTTCTGATGAATCTCACCTCTGCTCTACTCTCAAAAGTAGGTCCAGCGACGAATGCATAAGTGCCTTCGTGGATAGGGCGCGTGACACCAAGCTCATTTCTGGCCTTGGTAACAAACAACTTTCTCAAATCGTAGTCATAGGCATCCAGCAATGGCTGGAATCTTGGGCCAAACTCTTCCAAGTTAGGGCCCCTCAACGGGTGGAAACCCCCCATGCCGGGGAAGTTGATGTGGTCCTCAATCAACATCAAGTCTCCTGGAATAAACTTGGGGTTGACACCACCAGCGGCATTGGTCACAATCACAGTTTCAACGTCCAACTTGCGCGCCAAGCGCACAGGGAAAGTGGTCTGCTGGAATGTGTAGCCCTCATAAAAGTGTAAACGGCCCACCATGCACATAACTGGAACCTTGTTTGCACCAATGAGACCGAAGATCAACTTTCCGGCGTGCCCTTGCACAGTCGAAGTCTTGAATCCGGGGATCTCATTGTAAGACACTTCAACCTTGGGCTCTGCATGCAAGACGTCAGCAATACCTCCGAGTCCGGAGCCACAGATGATCATAACGCGTGGTTTGCTCACCTCCGGCGTGCCGGCCAAAATGGTTTGCACTTTGGAAGTCGCTTCGGTCAAGAGCTGCATGTATTCGGAGGGCAGGAGGTCGGCCATCTTAGAGTTGGGGTAGGAAAATTAAAATCAAAATATATCGGAAAAGCGGTTACCGCAGGGGTACTTGTACCGGATTTCCGATTTTGCGGGAATTTCTAGGGCTTCCGCTTGGACCCCGTCACACCTCGGTTTGTGTCAATATCGATGCACAAGCTGGACTGTGCTAACGTAAGTCCTTCAATACACATCCTTTCATAGTACAAATAATACACCGGCATGTATCTGGAAATGAAGTCCGTAACCTGGTCATCGGTCATCCCCATGCCCGTATTATTGATAAGCGCGTGTTCCTGTTCAAGCCTCCACTTATAAACATTTTCAACGTCGTCTGTATGAATGTATATGAAGTGATCGAAAAGCGCCCATATCTGATGGTATTCGCTGAGCTTTTCATTTACCTCTCCCAATTGCTGTCCGTTAAAGTTCGCGAGTCGAGGATCGGAGAGTGCGGACTGAAAAGTTTCCAGATCCAACAGCTGAAAGCCGTTGAACCAACCCTCGAAAAGCACAATGTTCACTGGTCTGTCAATATTCTGCCAGAGTGAACGCTCCAAACGGTCACCTTCCCCTTTGAACTGCGATTTGTCGTAGAATGGAATAGACACAGGCTTGCCTTCGAGAAGCTTATTAAAAATATCCATTGCTAGCAGAATGTCGTGTGTTCCCGGAAGTCCTCTCCCATAGAGGAGCGGGTTGTGCTCTTTGGCATAGACGTTCAATTTCTGCTGCTCTTCGTGTGTGAGGTACAAGTCATCCAACAGAAACTGGATCGTGACCAACTCGGGGAACTGCTTTTGGAGAGTCTTGGTCAATTGACCGGTCAAGTACGACTTACCCGATCCTTGCACACCAGAGATACCCACCACAAGCGGCTTTTTGAAGTCGTGTGTTTGGATTACCTCGGTAATGTAGTCAAATGAGAGCGAGGTTGTGGTCATTGATATATGAGTTAAGAATAAAAGTAAAAAGATACGAGAACCGGCTCCACCGGTGAATGATAAATATTGTGCGTGCTATATTTCGTTCCTGTACAAATCTACAAGGCCTTTAACTCCTTCAACTTGCCAATGAACTCATCGACACTTCCGACCTTGGCACCAGCGGATCTGGCTGGGGGCTCCACCACCAGTACTGTTTCCAATCTCTGTTTCACATCGACACCCAAATCGGCAACCTTCAACTTGGCCAAAGGCTTCTTCTTGGCCTTCATGATGTTAGGCAACGACGCGTATCTGGGCTCGTTGAGTCTCAAGTCTGCTGTGATGATCATTGGCAACTTTGCACGCAAAGTGTCCTCACCACCATCAACTTCACGGGTAACATTGACATAGTCTCCGTCAATCTCAACCTTGGAAGCATTGGTGGCCTGTGGCCAGTTCAACAACCCGGCCAAGATTTGTCCTGTCTGGTTGGAATCATCATCGATGGCCTGTTTACCCAAAAGAACCAAGTTGGAGTTTTCCTTCTCAACGACTTTTTGCAACAACTTAGCAACACTAAGTGGCTCTATCTCTTCTTCTCCAACATCTATCAACGTACTCGAGTCTGCACCCTTGGCCAAAGCTGTTCTCAACACATCTTGTGCCTTGGTTGGTCCAATAGAAACAGCGTGGATGGTCTCCACCAAGTCCTTTGACTTCTCGCGCAACCTAAGTGACTCTTCCAAAGCAATGTCACAGAACGGGTTCATGCTGAACTTGACACCCTTGGTCTCAACCCCCGTCTGGGCTTTGTTTATCCGCGGCTTAATGGCAAAGTCAATGACTCTTTTGATAGGAACGAGAACCCTTAGTTTCGTAGACATGGTTGGTGTAATTGATTCTCTGACTCTTTTTTCATCGCCGAAATCGGAGTCACGTGAGGTATAGAAGTCAAATTGACGTAAATTGAACGAGTGAAGCGAGTGAGTGAACATGAGATAGAAGCGAACTTAACTCACTTCGCTCGTTAAGTGAGTGAACGAGTGAACTTTCATTATTATAGACACTTTGATCGAATGAGTGAACTTTCATTATTATAGATTTTTTGATCTATTGAGTGAACTTTCATTAATATAGACATACTGATAATCAGCGCTCTTATTATTATAGACATACTGATAATGAGCGAACAATCACAAAAACTGAACTGTAAGGTACTCATGACAATCACACACTGATGCCTGGAAGTGTAGACCACATCGGGTAGGGAGAGTACCAATCATAGACGACAAATCATTACTCTACGGATAGCTTTAATTTCATGCATTATGCAAAGCGGTTGGGCTTCTACATCTAAACACAAGTAAAGTGCCAACGGAAACGCTTCTGTTTGCTCTAGTATTGCTGCGTACTTGACTGAAGTAATACTTTATACTTCAGTTTTAGCGCAGCTGGGGTATTTATAGCTTAGCCCGTACTATAATCATGGTGAATCCTTCTGAATGAAACTGTAGCGGCGTCGATGGCACTCTAGTTCTACTAGATTTTCTTTTTCAGCCATAATGACGCGCTCTGGTATAGAACATGCCTCACTATTTCGTCAACTCGCATATATAGTAGCTAGCTTCATTTCCTATTGGCGTAGTCAATAAACATGGGGTGTGAGATCGCTTGTTCGGAAAACCTCTATGTAGGTTCACTTACTCGGCCAGTGCACAAAGTAAAAGACTGAACGTTGAAAGGTACCAGTGTTGTGAATTATTTTATCCTTTATCGTTCGTGAAACAAATTCAATGATAGTAACACGCCGTTCACTTCACGCAGTTCACATCCCAATCATTGGATACACTACACATTGTGAGCATTACGAGACCTCGCCTTCATCTTCTCAATACGTGCCTTCAATTGCGAAGTCACCTCGGCTGCCCGTTTCCAGCTGTCAACATTGGACCCATCAGAGCCAAGGTCTGTACCACTGAGGTTGTTGGACGTTTCTCTATGTGGACTTGTAAATCCACTGTACGTGCTGGAAGTGTTTCTCGAAAATGGTTCTCTAATCCCCTCTCCGTCAATGGACAATCTATTCACACGTGAGCTAAGCTCACCCGATGAGGTCTTGGATTTGTCATTTGGCGAAAAAGGCCTGTTGAACGAGGGCAGGTGTGAGCCAAAGACCGGTGACGATTCCTTAGCATGCAGCGGTTGAAAAAGTGGGGTGGAGTGAGTCTGCGTTTGGTTTTTCTGTAACTTCATCATCTCGATCGTCTGCTCCAAATCCCTGATTTTCAACCTAGCACTCTCCAAGTCACTATTAAGGCGGAGAATTTGTGTCTCTTTCTGTTTCACCATGAGCAATGCATTTGTATGGTCTTTATTGATGTACTCGACCTTGGACTTGAGCTGTGTCAATTCCAGGTTAAGATATGCCTTGTCTTCTCGCAACTGCTTGGCAGCAGCAGACTCCCTCTCCCATTTTTCTGCCCACTCTAGCTTCTGTGCACGCAATTCCAAGAGCTCTTCTCTCTCCTCCGAGTTGATCCCATAGGTTTCCCGAGGTGGCCGGAAATCGGCATGCTGTGATGGATGTGTTTCGGGTACCATATCAGGCGCGGTATTAGGTCCCAAGTTGGGCTGCTTAGATGATAACGACCTCGCTGCTAGACCACGTCCGAACGTGGACACCTTAGGCGCTTCGTCTGCTCTCTTTGCAGGGGAGGTCGCTCCTCGTTTCGCAGGGATCGACGATGGCCGCACCTCGGGTTCTTGCTTAGGTGCTGGGTGTTTGTTGAGAACAGGCGACTTTTTCAGCTGCAAGGTCACTCGAGTGGGGATTTGCTTGATATTTTTGCAGCGAACTTCAACTGCCTCGTAATATGCCCTCACCTTAGCCATCCTATTGTCATCTACCTTTTCAAGAAAACCTTTGAGCTCGCGCTCGCCTGTGATCTTCATCATGGTACCGATCATCTCCGTAGCCGCCTGACGGATAGGCTCCAAGTTTTCTCCTAAAAGCTTGACACCCACCTCCATGATGGAGTCCACCTCCAGTCTGATGGGCGGAATGCGAGTGTTGGCCAAACACCTTTGCAAGTAGTTTGTGGACGATATCTTGACCTGCGGAGTCTTGTGTTTCATCCCTGCAAGTACCTCCTCTAAGATATCTCCCAAGCTGGAGATCTCGAATATAGCATCCAATGCATCCGCTAATGCAGTTGCTACAGATGCTTTCTTCTCCTTTGTGCGTTCCACCATTGGTCCCAATATCAAGGCCTGGTACTTGGTGAAGTTCTTCTTGATTCCGCGCACGACATATCGCGTACAGTCTGCAGCCAATTGGACCACTTGGATGTTGGCGTCTTTCATACACTTTGCAAACGCACGGATCAAGTGCCCGTAATCATCTGTGGGCACCATCTTCACTGCCTTTTCAAGGAGAGCTGCGACCTCCTCCAACACCTCCTTACGGTCTTTCCACTTGGATGAGCCAATACGTTCGTCAAAGTCTGCTGGAAGCTTGGATAACACCTCTATGGGGTCTAAGAAATCGTACGGGTCGCTGGGAGTGGTTGGAGGTTGCTCTTTATCATCCTCCATATTGACATCTTCATCATCAACTGCCATCGCCTGGGCCTCTCTGGAAGCCTTTTCTGCGGCTTGTTGCCTAGTGAGACGCTTCTGCTCGACAGATGAGCTATTGTTGGCCTCAAAAGCTTTTGTCAAGTCCTTCTGCTGCACTGGCTTGAGATCCGGGAATAACACGGTGGACAACGTGTTGCCCATCCAATTGTTCAAAGCAACAGCAAGCTTTGTGGCTTCTGCTCTGACGTTTCTGTCAGCATGTGCAAAGAGTTTAGCCAAATGTGCGAGGATCGGTTTGGGCAGAACAATGCTGATGCCAAAGTTGTCAATGATCTGGTAGAGCGAATTGACTACTCCAGCGACAAGCTTTGGAAGTCTGTGCTTTAACGATGGTAAGAGCTCCTCCACAATACCGTTTGGGTCGTCGGAGATCTCCACGAGCTGGAGCATGGATTCTGCAGCGTACTCCTTACTCTTTGCACGCGAAGATGCTAGACCTTTCTCCACAATGGAAGTCACAACACCCGCTGACTTAAGCTTGGCAACATTATTGGGGGTTCCACCAAACTTCAAGTACGCTATGAATGCCTTGAGTGCGGCCTCGTGTGCCACCACATTAGCGTCTGTAAGTATCTTTTTCACGAGTTCTGGCCTTGTGTTGAACATCTGGAAGCACTCATCATCTTCGCCTCTTGAACCTTCGAACAGCTTTTCAAGCTCCTCATACGCCCCGAGCCTGGCCTTCCACGCAGAATGCACAAGTCTCTGCTCCAATGGGAGTGACAAATAATCCTGCTCGTCAGACATCAAATCAAACTCGTTTCAATACGCGATATCTTTTGTTTACAATCGAATCGCCAGACCGGTACACCTTTTTGGGTGCGCACACGACTCATGGATGTTTTACTGCATGTCATTACTATGATATATAAGGGCGGCCGATGTGCGGCATGCCTCTGCTGTTGCTATTCCCTTTGTTTTCACTTGTTCTCTCCATCTACTCTATGTGCTTTGCATACTTGGCTTTAATCTCGTCGAAAGGCTTCAACTTGAAACCCCAGGCCTCTTCGCCAGGTCTGTCCTCATAGTACTTCTCGATGTTCACACCGTGGTATGGGTGGTTTGCAAGGTTAAACCATGGCAAGACGGCCATCACAGTGAAAGCGTACTGGGAGTTTCTGTTGGCAATATCCTTCAATCTGTCATCCAAAACAGACTCGTTCTCGTGGTATGGAAGCTTTCCCTCCGACAACAACTTCTTGATCTCGTATCTGTCCTTGCTGACTTCTCTAGAGTTTTCGGACCAGCCCAAGAATCTTTTCGAGGATCTGACGTAGGCCAAGTAGAACCCACCAACAAAACCAACCAACGTGGCTGTTCTCAAAGTTCCGGCTGGGACCTTACCTGGTGCCTTGAATGCACCGGCCATTGGCTCCAATCTCTCCCATGCCTGTAAAGCCAAGGGGAATGCTGCGGTCGATGCGGCCCATGCTGCGTAGTCGGAGCTTCTGAAGTAGGAAACAACTCTCTTGAAGTGTGGGTCGACGTCAATGACCTCGTAATCAGCAGCAGGTGGGTCGGACCTGACTGGCTGGTAACTGTTTGTGTAGGACATCTTTATTTGTGTGCAGTTGGTTCAGCCCGAGAGAATTTTTTGTCAGTAGCTTTTCGCAAAATGTGATTGGAAGTGAAGAAAAGGAAAAGTATAGGCACGTGTAAAGGCACGTGAACGACTGAACGAGCGAAGCGAGTGAAGTGAGTGAACGTAGATATAGGTGACTTGAGGAAACGTAGATATAGGTGACTTGAGGAAACGTAGATATAGGTGACTTGAGGAAACTTAGATATATAGGTAACTTCACGAGGGAAGGTAAGTGAGTGAGGAAACATATATGTAATTTAACGGGGGAACATACTTGGATATTGCGTGAATTTGAACGGATACCATGGGTAGTACTGTAAGAATATATTTTGACTCCTGATGTAGTGAATGACTACTACTGTGAATACATCTCAAGTACTGGTAGTGAATGACTACTACGTGAATAAATTGTAACTACTGGTATAGTGATTGATTGACTTACTACTGTGTGAATCGGTTAGTACTGGAATATCTCGAATAATCGCAAGTGAATACATTTTATACTACATTTTATACCATACACTTTATACAACACATTTTATACCACACACTTTATACTGGTATATTCATTAACTATACTACTTCGTGAATTGGTTACTGACATATCGTGGATACTCCTACGTGAATAAATTTTACACTACTACATCATCTCCTGTACCTTCTAGGTTCAAATGCCTATTAGATTAGAAGATGAACCAATCGCAGGCGATCCCCAATCCAACCCCGAGTTCAAACAACGGCATGTATTTGTAAGACTTGCCAATGCTCTTCGCTTCTACAACATACCAGCACTTAATTTCGCCATCATCATCGTGCTCGGATACTTCCTATTCAAGTTGACCACCAAGTATACGGATTTATACATGAAAAGCTCCCTTTTCACCATCATAGTCACAAACTTGGTCCTTTATGGCATTTCCGAAACATTGGCACAAACAATATTGAGCTATAACCCCCTAGATCCCGCAATTGCATTTCGTTTTCACGACAACTCTAGTCCCGGATTATCGTACGTCGCCTTCCAAGCAGACGAGGAGTCCGGTGAAGACGACGAGGAAAGACTCGAGAGGTTTATCAACTATATCGAAGATGAGGAAGCGCCAACTATAGGCAACGGGCTCTTCAATTCAGGATTTTCCCCAACAGTAGAATTGGCATATTTCCAATTCGACAGACTTGCAGGATTCATGTGCTGGGGTATCATAATGGGATTTGCGCAGTCATGTTGGTACAAATTATTGCAGATCTACGCACTGGACCCCAAATTTATCGAGGTGTTGCGGAAGGTGCTCACAGACCAACTCTGTTACTCGCCTGTGTCGCTTTTTAGTTTCTTCACTTATGGTACCATGGTACTTGAAAACGGCACATGGGAAGATGCAAAGGCCAAGCTTTCTAAGGTCTACTTCAAGACATTACTCATCAACTACTCGGTATGGTTTCCCATTCAGTTTTTCAACTTTCTTGTCGTTCCACGGAGCTTTCAAGTACCATTCAGTTCTTCCATCTCTGTTTTGTGGAATTGTTTCCTCTCAATGAAGAACTCGCGGAGTTGATGCTAATACTTAGTACGTAATGGAATTTGTGGAATATTATTGGAAATGATGGAATCTGCGGAATATGATGGGTAATAATGAAATCTACGGAATATGATGAAACATGATGGAACCGGCGGAATACATGGTACATAATATGGAATATTTATCTGGAATATTTATGCTTAATTATGGAACTTGAGGATTTAGAAACCGTAGTACATGATACAGAATACTTGTCTGGAAACTTATGCTTGATAATACGAAAATCGAATACTAGAATATAATGGAACTTACTCATGTAATACACCCTTTGGTTTGCAGAAAAGCTTATGACTTGCTTGTGACGTTATCTACCTACTTATATACTACGATGATAGCTGTTTATATTTCAGTAACTCGAGTAAGTTTCGTCTAGAATATTTATGGTGTGCAGTATACTTTACACTATAATACATTCTAACTTATGAATACCTTAATACTTATTTAGATCATTGATACTAATAAACTCTCTAGAACACTTATAAACCCTATTGTCTAAAACCTTATATATAATCCCAACACTTGTTAATGATTCTGACATTGTGGAATGCCACTTGAAGGTCGGGAATACTCTATCGACAGGGTATGATTCATGGTTACACATAAGGGATTGAATGCTCATATCGACAGGATATTATTTATGGTTACCTTTAATTCTGTGCACCAGGTCCACAACATACATAACTTGATAAAGTGTAAAGGGCGATGAACCAAATTCGAATACCGAATATGCTAGTCTAGAAATTATTCAGTATGCAACCATTTTTGCCCCCGAAACAAAGAATATCAGGTGTTCCAGACAGAACTAGTCAAGTAAAATCTAATTCCGACCAATTCACCAGTCTTCCATAAGTCCTCCATCTCCATCCGTCTTCATAAGTGCTCCATCTTCATTCGTCCCAATCTTCCATAAGTTTCCTCGATCTTTCACATACCTCCATCGTATCGGCCATCCCTGTATCATCCTTTTTTTCCTTCATATAGGTTACTCACTTGTCATCCTATAAATACATGCCGGAGTTGGAGTACCCGTTAAACCTCCTCACCTTTGAGCTCACCTTCTTCACGTAGTTCTCTCGGGCCTTGTCCGAAGTTAGCAAGACCTGTGACATCGCGTAAGCAGCATCAACTAAGGAGTCTATGTCGCACTTTTCGTATCCCGGCTGGCCCTCTGAGTTCAACACTACACAGAAAACAGTGTCAGGCAGTGTGCGCGACAATCTCGATACCACAGAACCCGAGATGCCCGTGATAAAGTGCGGTGGTCTGAAAAACGGTATCTGGCTAAATATCAGTGGCAATTGTGCTGTGGCGGCCTCTGTATGTAAGATGTTCAACGACTGGCGATTGTTCAAGTTGCTTAGCGACATCACAATCCATTGCCGTGTGCTTTCTGACAACGCTTTAACTACCGCAGAGCTCACCAAGTTATACACCAATGTATTCGTAAAGTGCGGAACAACCACCAAGACGTTTCCATCACTCTCTTCTATGGGAATCTCAGCATCAGCAAATTTAGGGTGGGTGGAGACGGCAGTGTACAACTCCTCATCCTCGTCAAACTCAATCTCATCATTTTCTGTGGCACTGTTGTGCTCGTATGCAATTATCACCCTACCAATAGTCTTTCTGTTTGGGAGCGAATCGCTCAACACCGCTATGGATTTTGGCATCACAATGGTGTACCGGTGAGCACCTGCCTCGTGGTCAACAGTGACCTTGGGAATTGCACTCTCTTGATCCTCATCGAGAAATGTATGTCTCGGATCCTTAGTGTCCGTCACTTGCTTAATCTAACGTGTTAGCATTGGATGTCCTGAATCGGGAATATATACTTACAAGCATGATGGTCTGATTTCAACTTTTTTTGTCTACATTTATCTACACAACATGTTTAAGAGGACAACCATTAGGCCTGTGGCCCTTATGGTGAGATCCTACCACTCGGTTCTTCACCCCACATCCAACTCCATCATCAGCAATACCCCTGAGGCCATGGTTCTCACAAAAGCCCTTGCATGTATCCCGCAGCACGGGTTTCACATGAACAGTATCACTCAGGCGGTTCGTGAAATGAAGTACAGCGACTCACTTGTATCCGCAATAACCAGCAATCCTTCTGGGAACACCCCCGAATTCCAGCTCATGTTACACTGGTTGAAGAGCAAAAGACAGGAATTGGAGCAGTACATCTTGAACCCTGAGGCCAGTGCAGATTTCCACGCGACTAAGGATGAGTACAAGAGGGTTGCACATCTTATAAAGAAACGTTTGCTGTACAATGCGCCTATAATCAAGCACCTTCCTCAGGGGTTGGGCAACTTGGTGTTGCCTTATAACATGAGTCAAGGTTTGAACGAATTGTACGACTTGGTGGATGATATCACCTATTACGCGGGTGACTTGTCCAACGATTTTGCGTGGTATTCCAAACGGGCAAGTTTTGCTTCCGTGTATGTGACCTCTGAGTTATTCATGCTCCAGGACACGAGCGAGAACTTCAAGCACACGCAGGATTTTGTTGACAGAAAGGTTGCTACGGTGCAGAATTTGGGTACTGCTTATGAGGATGTTGAGCAGTGGTCCATCTTTAATGCCATTAGCTTGGTCAACATGATCAAGTCTCAGGTTAGGTAGTTAGTACAGGGTGTATTGTGATATTGTAGGGTGGGGATTATTGGAGTGGTCCTTTATCCATGGTACTTTGATTTTTCTTGTATTGAAGTAGTGTGAACACTACTGGTTCGATATTACTGGTTTTTATACTACTGGTTCGGTCGTACTGGTTCGATATTACTATTTTTATATTATGGATTCGGTCGTACTGGTTCGGTCGTACTGGTTCGGTCGTACTGGCTCGATACAACTGGTTCGATACTACTTGTTCTTATACTACTGGTTCTTATACTACTGGTCCTTCTTTTCGTACTTATTCTTATACTACTGGTTATTATACTACTGGTTATTATACTACTGGTTATTATACTACCGATTCTTCTTTTGGTACTTGTACTTTTCTCTTGCAATCTTATTTCCTTTAGTTACTACCTTTTAACTACAGTAATATCTTTAACCTGACCTCTGTAACCTGGCCTCTTTAACCTCATCTCTTCACCCTGACCTCTTCTACATTTTGTCTCTTCTTGATCTCTTCACCCTTCATCCCACCTACAATCACACACGTTCTTGTCTATTACTTAGCGGTCATACTGGCCCTAACCGACAATATCTTATCCCTTGTCGATTCAATGCTCTTCTCTTCTGCACTTATTTTAGCTTCCACGCGCTTTATCTCATCTTCAATGAACTCGATTCTCTTGTCCACGTT
Organism: Kodamaea nitidulidarum; assembly: GCA_030674215.1. NCBI lineage: Eukaryota > Fungi > Ascomycota > Pichiomycetes > Serinales > Debaryomycetaceae > Kodamaea > Kodamaea nitidulidarum. Next base: position 119,761 of record JAJLWI010000024.1, read on the forward strand.
CATTTTGGCTTCAGAGTAGTCTTGCGGCAACAACACAGGTCCGGTTAACTTGTATATTTTGGAGTCCTCATTGAGGTTCTTAAACTCCTCTAACACTATTTTGTTTTCTTGGTACTGGGTCTCCAACTTGGAGCGTATTCCCATCAAGTCATTAAGACTGGTCTGCTGTTGGCTGAATTCAAGTGAGAGAGTTTCAAACTGCTTCTTGATATCGGACATGGTGGTTTTTTTCAACAATATTTCAAGTTCACAAAGTGCTCTTCTCACTATCAAATCAACTTACAATACCCCAACCTTGAATAGCCAGTCAACTATATCATACCTATATTCAGTAGAAATTCAACCTGCACCAATTTACCAACCTTATCAACTTTACCAATGTACCCAAACCTCAACTTTACCAACGTACCCAAACCTTATTAACTTTAGCATCAAAAAACCCTCTCATCACTTATCACTCACTCTCTTATTCATTCACCTATCCCAACCCCTCTACACTAATTTGTGGTATTATATTTGTCTAACTGACACCTCCAGGGTGTCACCACGGCTCCGACTCTTACTTGGGAAATATGTCGCAGTCATTTTCGTTGACGACTATGTCGGTCACCCGTACTGTGTATCTGGTGCTCGAAGATTCCTCAGAGTAACTGTCCAAAGATGATTCGTCATCGTGATCACCGCGATCAGCTGTCGAAAAGTAACCAGCAGTTTCTTCTTCTTCCACATCTTCCATTCCGTAAAAAAACTCTGCTTCGCTGTTTCCATTGCCATCCTCCTCATGCATGTTCAGTTCCAGCTCATCGTCATCTTCAATAGCAACTTCCAGACCTGACAGCGCTTGGAATACAGGTCTTTGAGAGTGGTATGATGTGTGGCGTCTTTGTGCCCGTGCTTTCATAATCAGCCTTGGTGGTGATGTGCCTGTTGATGATGCAGACTGGTTCCGATCTCCCTTGGTGCGGTTGCTTTCCCTGGTGAACGAAAGTGCCCTTATTTTACGCTCGTTGGCTAAGGACCGTACTTGCTGATAAGGGGAAGCAAAGAAATCTTGGTTGAATATAAATCCCTGGCACTCCTTAAGGGATATAATGCTATAGCTTGACGACTCCAGTAAATAACTAGGCGCGTCATAAACACTGAAGTTCTCATTCTGAATCATGCTGGGTGAAAGGAATGAGTTTCTTCTGACCCAGGGCGATGAAGCCGAGGAGAATACAGACTTCCTCCTTTCCTTGTTCGGCGCTTTTCGAGGTGAAGACATGTGTGCTCGTGATCAGAGCAATAATAAAGTGGGGTCCAAAATTAACAAATCTTATGGACTACTATCTCACTGCGTTTCAGATCATTGGCCAGTGTCCGTTTATATATGCAGTTTAAAAGTTATTCTGGTATCCATTATATAATCAAAGCACTCCTGTTTTTTCCGTCGTGCGTACATTCACAATCTGCTGAATTCTCTTTCTATATACAAGAGTATACGTAAATCATTATAAGCCACGCCAAACATTGGACATTCTGTTGCCTTGCACCCATGCTAGGTAGGTGCACCCAAGGAAACATTCAGAACTATGTAGACGCTCATTCGTGTCGCTTTAAAACCTGTTTTGCGACATTGCACTGCTGCAACAAAGCTGCTCTGCTTTGTGTTCTCAAACTTCCCCAAATCGTTAATCTTGTATATCCGTTTCTGCCGCTTCAATCCTGTTCTGCGGCTGCTTCAATAAGCGATTCGTGCGTTTTTGCAGCTTGTGCTACTCCATTTCCGCTTAATCCAACGTCATTCCTTCTCCTCAATCCTAAGTCTTTCCTTCCGCCCCTCAATACAAAGCCTTTCCTCCACCTCAAATGGCATTCTGTGACATTGCACACTTCTGCTTCAAAGTGTCCATAACAAACTTCAAGCCTTCCCTTGAATTTTTCAAGTTTGACGAGAACCGTTTGTGGCTCCACTCCTCAATTCTCTTCTTAAACCCAAGCAAGTTTGACGAGAACTTCACGCGTGCGTTGACCTCCGTAGTGGCCCCTATTTGTTTGTACCTGAGGTACTCTTCAACTCTGATAAACTTGTGATGGTCCACATTCGAGGTGTAAGTGAACATACGCTTTGAACGTGGGTTCACCACAATCTTTTCTATTATCCATGAGTTGAGGTTGGACCCTAAAAAGGGCTTTATGAAGCTAGGAAGCCTGCCTGTTTTCACTATCACGCGGGTCAAGTGAAGGTTACCCTCATCGTCTATGTTCTGACCTATGGTGTCACAGCTGAGAACATGTTTTGCGTATGGGTTAGGATACCTATTGATATAAGCAAGGGACACTGTCTGGAGGTCATGGTTGTACGCATGCTCATTCTCGTAGTAAAGCACCATAGTAGCGTGACGAAAGACCTTTCTGGTTCTTTTTTTTTCAACCAACCGATCATAAGATATTTCAAGCTTATGTAATGACCTCGGCATTTCCGGTTTCTAACTTTACCTGGGTATTGAGGTGCACGTAGGCCGTAGTAACCATGCTACTTCTGTCAAACAGTTAGTACGCAGTTTGGCGGATCTTTTCAATCCCATTCGAGAGAAATTCCCCTACATACTCATTTGGGGTACGCATCTCACAAAAAGTGAATAATTACGCTCCGATACTTCCTATATGAACATACTATAATATTGAATCTGCAACCACGTAGTATGTTGATTTTCTAAACTCTTTCGTTTCAATTGCTTGTTACTCTCCTAAAACCTGTTGTCAACATAACGCAAAATTGCTTCTTTGTTAAAATGCTGCAAAGAAATTGTTGCAAAAAAAGACTACACAGGCAAAAAGTTCCGGCAATATAACTTGCAGCTCCTTTTCGATGTTGAACGAAAGCCAAAATGGCTTTCCGGGATCTCACAAGCATAATAGAAGATTTAATTGCTTTTTCAGAAAGGACAGATACCAAGTATATGCTCGTTACCAAGGCGAATGCACTGGACGCACCATATGAGTTCCTGTATTCATCTCACTTTACCGAATATCAAAAAAGACAGATAGACTCTGTGATAAAATCCACAGAATACTCAAGAATTGCTACCATCAGGCCGACTTTGAAAGTCACCCACAATTTGCATTTAAGAAGAGACGAAGACCATGTCTTGGTACTGCACTACAATGATCTATTCACAAGTTTGAGTCAAGCAGTCTGCAAAGATGTCGCCAAGTTGTGGATCAAGGTTGCAGAGCCAAAAAAGCAAGCCCTTTACCCGTACAAAAACTTTAATAAATCCAAGCCTAGCTGGTGGCCTATGCATGTGAACCACATCGAGCCTGACCATTTGGATAAAGTTGGCCGTATTACGGTGCTAATTTACTTGTTGCGTAAGAAAGGGATTCCTTTGGAGGAACTCAAGTTGAAAACAAGCGCACTCGATGTGAAGAACCCTTATGTTCATAAATTACTTGACGAACTCTACTACATTGCCTTTTTCGACCGTCTCTTCTATGACCCGAACAGGAAAAACGAGCCCGGCTACAAGCTATTGTCACTGGAGGACAAAAGGCTTCTAGAATGTGGTAGTATCAGCTTAGTGGTGAGTGATTTCAAAAGTGGTAAGATAAAAAGCAGGAAATGTGGTGTGGTAATGTTGAGTCAGCTAGACTCAACAAAAATCAACACGGCTGTTTATAGACTTGACGGCACCTTGGTTTCAACTGAATACACGGAAAGAATCCCAATTACGCTGGAAATGAATCAAGAACTGCGGAAACGAAAATCTTTCACTGAAATCACATGGCCGTTGCAGAAGAAAGCAAAAGTCTCCAAAGAAGTAAGTGAGATACCTGAAGAAACACAATCAACGCAAGAGTTCAAAGTCGAAGGGATGTCTATCAAGGTAGAAGACACCACTTCGCTGATCCATATGGATACCAGCCAACTTTGCCTGAGTCGGCCTCTGAGCTCCCTTCCTAGTAGCAGTTATCAGGATGCACAATACCATTTCCAACGGAAAGTCATAGAACCGGCTGCAGCAGCTGCACAATTTAGGTATGAAGTTCAAAATTACTCTGCCTACCCACCGAGCAATTGTGATTGCGGCACGAGTCATGGGCTCCTGTTTTGTATGGGCCACTTTCCGCAAGATGCAATGTCTGATTTCTTGGCTTAGATATGATATCCACTGGTGCACGGTTACTGGTATCGATTCTTTGGGCATTGCAGATCCTGGCTTATCCACGTATTTTGCTGTAAATATTGTTGAGCTAGGTAAATGTCTTCGTACGTTATAGTTTTAATTAACTGCATTTCTTGCTCTGGGCGCTTAAAAAATTTGGCTGCAAAAAGCTTTGTAAAATTGCGTTTGTGGTCGCCACCTTTGGCTGCAAAAAGGTATATAAAGGGCAGAAACCGCCCTCTTTTATTTAATCGCTAACTACTTTCCATGAGTGCAATCTCTGCTCAAAACTCTCCAGCTATTGTTGATGTTGTCGCCACGGTCGATGCCGTACCTAATACTAGCGAGGTCGATGGCTCCCGTGAGGGGAGGGAGGTACCAGGTAATGACATGCTGCCACATGAAGTCACTGGTACTTCTGCCCCAGCTGACTCCGCTTCAAATGCTGCTGAGATCGCTACTAACACTCTGGACGTCGCTACTGCTGCTAATTCTAAGCTACTCATTCCAGGTATGCCTCTAACCAGCGCCCACTTAGAGAAGTGTCCAGTATCCAAAGCTGTAAGGGGAGTTGTCACTCAAATCCCTCTTACCAAGAGAACATATAATCTCATCCACCCAGTCGCCGAGACAGTTGTTGATTATCAACCGATGAAGTTAGCGGCATCATGTATGGACACTTGCAGTGATACAGTGATTGTGGCGGTGGACCGTGTGTACTATTTCTTTTCGCCTCCTCGAGAAGAAATATAAACATGAACCGGTGGTAAGCACTTTGGTATCCGCATTTTTCTTTGTCTAGTTAGATATTATTTGGTTTTGCTATATAGAAGAATAAAGAATTCTTTATTCGGCCACTCGTAGTCACCCAGGGTCTTACAGTAGTCAATACAGTGTTTTCATTTGTAGATAATTGGATACCTTGGCATGCAAGCAAAAATTTGAATTTTACAAACTCCGTGGAGATGAGCAAGTTTAGTCCTTGGACTTCTTCTTCTTGTCCTTCTTCTCCTTCTTCTCCTTCTTCTCCTTCTTTTCCTTCTTTTCCTTCTTCTCCTTCTTCTCCTTCTTCTCCTTCTTTTCCTTCTTGGCCTTTGGCTTCTCATCCTCGGATTCCTCTGCCTCTTCGTCATCCTCATCTCTGGATCTCTTCAAGGGAGCAACCTCAGCAAGGTCACTGCCTCCCATAGCCAAAGCAGCAGCAACGGCGTCAGAGTTCTTCATTGGTGCAGCTCCTGTGTCGTAGAAGTTCAATCTCTCCTCAACCTGCTTCTTCAAAACCTCACCGAATGCAGTGGATGGCTCCTCAGAGTAGTTGTCAATTCTGGAAGCAATGGAACACTTGTTAGCCAAGTATCTGGAGATTCTACCCTTGTTCTTAGCAGAAGCCTTACCAATGAAAGAGGAGTGGTAAATCAAACCGTACTTTGGAGTGTTACCCTTGGTCTTCAAAGCTCTGAATAATGCCTTCTCGGCACCCAAGATCTGGACAGTGGAAGCAGCCTGCTTAGACAAGTTGGTCAAAGAACCAGCGTGGGAGATCAATCTGGCACCCACAACCTCACCAATCAAAGTCGACAAGTTAGGAGCAACAGTGTGCATCTTGTCAGTCAAGTACTGGTACAACTTGGAGCGGTATTCAGTAATGTTCACCACTCTCTCAGCAAAAGTGGAGACGTTGTCCATGTCCTGCTCAGACAAGTCCTGACCCATGGAGATTCTGGCGTTATCTATGACTCTCTGAGCGATACCAGAGTCGTCGTTCAACAAAGCAGCCACATCGTGCAAAGATTCGTCGCTCAAAGAAGCCTTGTCTCTAATGAACAAGGCCAACTTGGCGTAAGAGTAGTTGTCTGGGACGATCTTGGCCAACTCAGGGAAGTGCCATCCATACCATTCCTTCACTCTCATGGAGAAAGTGTTGATGTCCTTGTCTAATTGATCCAACAAAGCAATAGCCTGAATGATGTGGTTGTCATTCTTCTGAACAGAGAACTTAACCTTAGCTCTGGAGAAGGCGTGACCCAAACCCAACTGGGCTCTCTCGATGTCACCGTCCTGCAACTCCTTGAACAACTTAGCACCGTGAACTCTGATGCCTCTCAAGAAGTCCTGAACAATCTCGTTGGCCAAACAGTCGACGTATGGGAAAGACTCTTTGATGGAAGGACCCAAGTTCTTGTCAGAGACACCCAAAGTGATCTTGTTGTCAGCAGAGCTCTCTGGCAAGTTCAACTCCAAAACAGACTTCAAGTAGTCGGAAACCAAACCCTCAGAGATATCGTTGGCGTTTTCCAAGGCCTGTGCTGCGCCCTTGAATGGAGCAAACGACACCAACTCGACCATCTTGGAGAATTTGCCAAAGTCGTTGGAGGCTTCTTGCACCTCCTTCAGTCTAGAGGAGATAGCATCCTGCTGAATCAAAACCTTAAAAATAGCGTACCCAGTAGCTTCTTCAAAGAGAAGGTAGTCCAAAGCACCCATTATGTTGTTAGTTGACAGTAGAGTATTGAACTAAATTAGTCGATGCTAATTGTGCTAGGGCTTTAGATAGAGAAAAAAAATTCGGCTCTCAAAATTTTGAGATGGCACTGAGTTGAAAATTTCTTCCTCATCGCACATCACGTGCACATGAACGTGCTAGCTAACTCGATCATATCGGGAAGTAAATCAGGCAGTCTTTGCGCGTGTTTTAGTTACAATTGAGAACATCCGTCAGTTTCTGGTCAATTTAAACGAAAGTTGATAAGTTGTGATGGAGATGGTAATGGGAGATGGTTATGGGTAGATGCAAATACGATGTCAGTGTAGTATTGTTGCAAAATGTATATTCGCAAACGTCTCAACAGAAACCAATTTGCTACATTATATTATTCATATGTACTCTATGTTGTATATTTCTCTACACATGCTGTAAGTGTCCACGCTCTAATCATGCAAAGTTAATTTCCCATCCGAGGTCGTTCAAAATTTCATGCCAGTCAACCACCCGCGTACCATCCGGGTTTTGTTCCCATACTTTAAGAATGAGATCCTTTGCTCTTGTGAGGTTCCAAGGCCCATAAGAACGCATCAAGTTGTCTAGTCTTGTCTCAATTGCTGATCTTTCTTCTTGCGTTACACAGTGTATTGCACAGATGAACAAGGGAAAGACTAACGATGCCTCAACTGGTGTACCAATGAGAATATCAAGACAGTTGATCAATTCAGACTTCAATATTTGCACTTCCAACATGGTGGGATTGCACTTCATCACCGCTTGTTTTAAAAACAACTTTGCACTCGTCTGAAAAGCTTCGAATAGCGTTAGTTGCAATTCGACGTCATCGTCAGTCAAGCCTGCCAAGTCCTTTTGGTCTGGCTTGGAGTTCTCTATTTCTTCGTCAAGCTTTTTCGCTTTATCCATAATTGTGGTGAGAACCTTACTAACAAATCCTCTTTCGTCAGTCACATCATCACTAATCTCGAGAAAAGTAGCCTTCGGAACAGATGAATTATTCAAATTCGCCAACGCCCTATTACTCTCATACACCAACACATTAATGTCACCTATTATCCTGTACAAAGTCTTTGAAATCCCCAAGAGCGGATTCAAATATCCTCGGGAATAACCTTCGTGGTCCTTGAATATGTGGTCGTAATCTGAAGATGGAAAGTAAGTACCCCTCGAACTGGAAGAGCTCGACAACAAGTCATGGTAGGCAAAATTAGAAATAAGCCAATGTTCTTCCTTCAGTCTGTTAAACCTCAAAATGCCACCATGAGAATCTAACAATTTCCATCCCGAGCTGAGCATCATCGACCAATTCTTCACGTCACCCTTACAGATCTCTGCACTGCAAATAAGCAACATTGTAGCGAGTTTTATTATCGCTGACTCTCGGTCTCGCTTTGCATCTTGGGTCTGATGGCAGCTGTTGTGCTCTTTTAAAGAAGCATCCAAATGCTCCAACGTCAACTTCATATATTTGGCCCCCTCAATGCTCCACTCTCCGCCAAGGTGGAAACCTGCCCAAGCTAGAATGGAATAAAGCACACCTTTGTCTTTTCGTGCCAAGGGCAAAAACACACGCTGGTACGAATTTGACTCAGATGACGATACGATACAGACCTTTTTCGACAAGAAGTCGACGTAATGGCTGTACAAAAAAGAACTTTTAGAATTGCATAATTCAGGTATGGCGTTGATTTGCATCTGTGGCAGTGGAGTAAGAAATGCGTTAATGTCAGAAATGAAGTCTGAATAATTAGGGTTTGCCATATCCACGCTAAAATTTTCAACCAACGAAGTAAAGCTTGGGGACGCAGAGACAGATTTAGTGAAAGCAGACTCCGTATCGCTTTCCTCGTGGCTTTGACTCTGTTGGTATCGACTCATGTCCTTTAAGAAATTCAAAAACACGTTGGGCGACATTGGAGACTTATCTGCTAGTACCAAAGATTCAGAAGAGTGTACGCGCTCGATACCATAATCGGCGTAATTCTGTAGTGGGGAAGTGACCAGCAATCTCATTTGGGACCCCTCTGAACCTTTCTGAGGCACTAGTTGGTGATCAGCAAAATGTCCCTTGAATGTCCCGCTTGGACTGGATCTTTCACTCAAGCCTGCTGAGTGAGAATCCATGCCAGGACTCATTGAAAGTTGGACTTGCGGGAGCTCCGAAAACCTCGGGCTTATATCGTACTGTGTTTGGTTGCACGTGGACCTGATTTCTGAATACCCAGGTTCATTTTTTATATGAGAGTCTTCATTGTGTGGGTGATGTGCTAGCGAATATGCGTGTCCAATATACGCATCACTTGAAGAAGCCGGGCTTCCCAATCTCCTGTGAGCATCTGCAAAGATATTATACTTACCCTCGCTAGAAGCGCTTTCCACTCGCAGCTTCTTTGATGTTCCACTAGTTTTTGAGTTATCACTGCCAGTAAATTCATTCAGTTCGGTAGACTTCCGCTTGCGCAATTTGTGTAGACCTTCCTCTTCTAAAACCTTTTCTTTCAAACGCCGTATTTCCCCCTTAGACATGGTATTGTAGTCAATCCATACGCATTCCTTACGGAGTCGCTTGCAATCTGAGCAAGTTGGCTTCAATTCATCACACTTCTTCTTGCGAGCTTTGCACGTCAAACATCCATTTCTTGATTTCTTAGGAAATCCCGGAGCATAAAGATCGGAATGAGTGATTATAGAACTCTTTGGAGGAATGCTGCTTCCGGTATTTTCAGCTGGTCTTTTGCCTCTGACCTCACAGTCGAACTGGTAGAAATAGGTGTGCCCCTGCAGATTCTGCGGCATTTGGCCAAGTCTATAGTGCTATGGGCAGTCCAATTTGAATTCAACGGCGTAATCAAGCACGTTGGTTTTGTAATATTTCAGTGTCTCCTCTACAAGTGATCTTACCTCCCTGGGAACCAATCTCAAACATGAAGGGACAAGATGTCGCACGGATGTCTCAAAAATATCGCAGTGCCCTTTAATTGGGCGACAATTGCGCAAAAAGAAAATCGTTGATTACGTAAACGTTTCCAAGGAACAGGCAGGAAAATTTAAACTCCCAGTCTCAAAAATCTATTAGATTCTTTCTAGTTCTCTGGAGTTCACCTTATCAAACTAGATAGTTTTATACCACCAACACAATGTCTTTAAAGCGTATTAACAAGGAATTAACTGACTTGGGAAGGTACGTATTTTGAAAGCATGCAAAGGCTTTTTCCCAGTTCTACACCGACAGCAAGGGCGTTACGAAGACGGTGGCAGTTAGCGGCACTTTTACCACGTATACAGCGAGGGTTTTGAAACGCCTCTGGTGTTTCACTGTGGACAAGACAATACCCGCAAACAAACTGGGATCTTCACACCATCTTGTCCGCACCATACGCTCACACGATCGTTGAGCAAGTCATTCATGGTGGCGTTTTTTTCCGCCTACCTTCCGTCGTCCAAAGAACAGCTCGATTTTGCTCAAATTATACCCAACTATAGGGAGTTTTCTCGGAACTGGGGATAACACAAACAATGCAGTACTAACGTTTAATAGAGATCCACCCTCGTCTTGCTCTGCAGGTCCTGTGGGCGACGATTTATACCACTGGCAGGCATCGATCATGGGCCCCCCAGACTCGCCTTATGCCGGAGGTGTGTTTTTCCTTTCGATCCACTTCCCAACGGACTACCCTTTCAAGCCACCCAAGATCGCTTTCACCACCAAAATCTATCACCCAAACATCAACAGCAATGGTAACATCTGCTTAGACATATTGAAGGATCAGTGGTCCCCTGCATTAACCATCTCGAAGGTGTTATTATCCATCTGTTCGCTTTTGACTGATGCAAACCCCGATGATCCATTGGTGCCTGAAATAGCTCACATCTACAAGCAGGATAGATCGAAGTACGAGACCACTGCAAAGGAGTGGACGAAGAAGTATGCTGTTTAAAGATGCCCTGCGGACGAACCGCGGTTTGTTTTCGCGAACGCTCAGAAGGCAACTGACTCTACTTTGTGCGTGAGCACTAATATGTATGTGTATATATGAATGCTCAAATACTATAGTAGCTTTATGTAAAGTAGTGTAAAGTGTAGCATAAGCACTGATTTTCATTTTTGCGACTCAAGTCATAGCTATTGGTACTTGTAGCCATATCGGGTGGTACTATTAGTCATAATTATTGGTACTATTGGTCATAACTATTGGTACTAGTAGTCATAACTATTGGTACTTGTAGTCATAACTGTTGGTATAACTATTGGTACTGTAGTGTACCGAAAATTAGAAAAGTTAGATTGAAAAAACGTTTGAACCTGCGCCAGCTGTAGTGCTTATAGCGACAATATATCACCAAGCACAGCCTTACCATTCTCAAAGCCTTGAGAGTATATCTATTGCTGTCTGCTAAACGAGCTGTTACACGATGGAGCTGCTTTCCACATTCCAATACAACAATTCACGCAAGTTGTTTGACTTGGCTCAGCAGTTGAACAGGGACAAGTTTTTTGAGTCTTTGCTCACCGAACAGCAATACCAAGTGTTCAATCACATCCTCGAGACGAAAAACTATGACCTCTGGCACAATTTCCTTGAGGGAAACTGTTCTGTTCTGATTTCTGAGCGGCCGGAACCATTAGAAGCGTCCACCACACAAAATGAAAAGCATGATCAAAATGACGACCAGGCCAATATGGAGGGTTCTTCCGAAGAAAAACCACAAGAAGCATCAAAATATGATGCTGCTGAGGCAGAGCTTCCATTTGAAGAGGGACCAAGAATGATCAAGGCATTGTCACTTCACATTCGATACCTTTTATGGGAAAAGGCCATAAATTTTTACTACTCCAGCAAGGAATCTGAGACTTCTACAGCTTTGAGTGAAGAACCCAACGAGGAATATGACCTTCTAGTGTCTTTGGAACGCTCGGAGAACGAAGATAAAATGCATGTGGACAAGGCACCCGAACCAAAAGTGCGAGATGAAGAGGACGACTATGATGACGATGACGACGACGACGAGCAGACTAAAACCAATTTGAGTGATAATGACAAACCAGCACAGTTGCAATTCAACCCGGACAATACAGTCAAGTTGGAAATTCCATTTAGTATATTCACCTCGTGTTCTCAGCGCGAAACAAGCTGCTCTGGAACTGCATCCCCAACAAAGATGGAAGAAATAGAAGGGTCAGAAGAACAGAAAGTTGAAGCATCACACGAATACGAACAGGAGGTTTCAGCGACTGCTCAGGAAGATCAAGAACGTTTGATCAAGGAACTCAACAAGGTTTATCACAGCTTTGAGTTCGACAGAGAGACCCTCATGAAGAGACGGAAGCTAGAAAAGTCAGACCTTCAGTTGGAAAAATCCAAGGACAAAAACACTAAGGAAGGCACGAATGGTACGAATGACACTTCTGAAGAATCCCACAATAGCTCGAGTAGCATGGATATGGGCATAAGCTTGGGGGTAGCATCTACTTCACTCCAAAGGTTGCTTAACACAGTGCAGCAGAAGAGAGATGAGGTGGCATTGAACGACAACGAATTGCGTAGCCTTTTCATGGATGTCCGCAAGAATCGCGGGAAGTGGGCCAACGACGAAAGAGTAGGACAAGAAGAATTATACGAAGCCTGTGAAAAAGTGGTTTTAGAGTTGAGAGGATATACTGAGCACTCTACGCCTTTTTTGAACAAAGTCTCCAAAAGAGAAGCTCCAAACTACGGCTTGATCATCAAAAAGCCCATGGACTTGAACATGGTGATGAAAAAACTCAAGGCATTATCCTACAATTCCAAGCAGGAGTTCATAGATGACTTGAACTTAATCTGGTCCAATTGCTTGACTTATAATGCTGATCCCAAGCATTTCATTAGAGTCCACGCAATAGCCATGCAAAAGAAAACCGCAAAGTTGGCACCATCCATACCCAACATCACAATCCGAAGTCGTGCAGATGTAGAAAAGGAGGAGGAAGAGGCGGAAATGAGACAATCCACTCCTGTTCTGGGGTCTACTGCGGCAAGCACAACTCTTGGGGCAACAGGAGGTAAATCCATGAAAAAAGGCAGGAAGAGGTCGAGGCAGGACCATGTCAAAACCGAGCTTGAACAGGCCCCGGGTACTGTCAGTGAGGATGCATCCAGTGTCGCAACCCCAGAGGCCAAAGAAAGTTCAGTTCCAGCATCCGTGCCCGACTCTGCAGTCAACGTATCTAATTATGATGAAGAAGACGACGATGACGAGACGGAGAATATAGCTGGGGATGTTTCAATAGCTGCAGGTGACACTGTGGGCAACGATGACGGTGAAGAAAATGAATTTGATCCAGAACTGCAGGCGTGGCGATCACTCACGGCAAAATCAAGGGCCACTTACTGCGCACAAAGAGCAGAGCTTTTTGATGAGAATTATCACTTGAAACCCAACTCTGTCGCTATTCTCCGTAAACGCGACGGCATGCAAAATTTCAATCAGTACTTGCAGAATTCTGTTGTTTCAAAAACTAACAACTTGTTGGAAAGTCAGGAGCCTTATCTCTTTGAGTACGAAGTCTCCGGTGGTATACCAGGTGTGAAGTACCGGGGATATGATGAGGAAGAAGAAGATAGGAAAGAACAAAAGCTCGCCGACTTGTTGTTGCAGCAAGTTGATGGGGATGCCTCGAAATTTAAGTCGGGGTTCGTGCTACCCACGGACTCGGGTCTTAACAAAATCTACTTTGAGAACATTAATGAGATCCAGGAGATCCGTAAGATCTGCTTCAAGATATCCTTAATCCGTCAAATGCAAACCCAGCAGTTTGTGCATCACACCCAGATGAAACAACCGGAAGTTGAAGCAATACGAGAAGTGGATGTTGATTCTGCATCAAACTTGCCCAACCGTGACCCATTCAACAAGGAAGTTCAGTTCTCCGTATTGCGGAGAAACATCAGTAAAATAGCTATGCAGACTGGATTTGAAAGCGCAGAGCCATTCGCCATCAACACTTTGACTCAATTGGCGGAACGGTACATGGGGAACCTTATAAAGTCCATGAAGCTCCACTCAGAGTCAAACACGGTGAATCGCCTTTCTTCACGTGATATCTTACTCTTGTCATTGCTCGAGAATGGTATCAACAAGCCCGACGATTTATACACTTTCGTTATGGAGAGGGTTTTGAAACAGCATGATAGATTGGTGAGTTTGCGTGAGAACTTATCGAACTTCTTGAAGGATTTATTACGCCCAGGTTTGGAGAACTTCAATGAACGCAATTTTGAAGACAATAGCGAACAGTTTATAACAGGTGACTTCTCAAGTGACCTAGGCGACGATTTTTTTGGATTCAAGCAATTGGGCTTAGACAAGGAATACAAGATGATGAGTTCATCTATCCCCATCTATTTGCTCCACTCGAGATTACACAACTCGTACTCTAATACCGGCAGTTCCAGTAAGATGCACAAGTACGAAGATTTGAGAGACTACGTTCCTTACTCTTTGACCGCAAACGATATTGATCAACAAGCGGGTTTGTTGAAACCATTCTATACCGCCTTGTGTGAAAAGTCTAAAACGCACTATGTCAAGATTCAGAAGAAGAAGGGAGAATCAACTGAACTTCCTGGAAACAACACTTTGCTTCTCGTCGAGGATGAGGAACTTCCTCAGAAGCAAAGAAACATACGACCGCGGTTGCCACCCACGGGTAGAATTGCGTCTGTTAAAAAGAAAATCGTTGCAAACTCTTTCTTTATTACCGGACAAAGCTCAGATGGAGAGGAGCAGCATGCTGGGGTAATGGTTCCAAATTTCTTGGATGATGAAGAGGAATTACGTGCTTTAGAATCACAACTCAAGAGCGAAGATGAACCCCTCAGTCTGTTCACATCCCCCAAAAAGTCTCAAATAGGTGGAAAAACCTTACCGTCGAGGAACTGAGTCAATAGGATGGTCATATAAATGTAATATATTCGGTGCATATAGCAACGATAGGATAGATCTTACGTAACTGCATTCAATTGCTAAACACACGTCGATGTTAGTATAACGTACTGAATGCAAACATACCTCAGACAATAACGATTAAGTATAGCTGTAGTACTTTCGGACAGTACCCAAAGGATTATGTAATATTCATTCTAAGGCTGTGAGTTTGTGACATTGTCTCAAATCTTTGATTTAGTTGCCTATTTTTCTGATCCCACGTTGATTTAGCTGTACTACTTGCTATAAGAGCTGCAACTCAACCCTACATTACACATTCTACTATATTCAATGTAATCATGGTGGATGACTTGAAATTACTGGAAAGCAGGGGTAAGCAGTCTTTGCTAGCCAGCTTATCGCGCGAAGAATTATCAAAACGAGATGTCTTTGGGAGAACAATCTTGCACATTTTACTTATGGCAAACAAACACGCCCTCCTAGAGGAGCTCATGTCAAACACAGAGATCAAGCATATATTGTGTTTGACTGACTACGAGAATTCTTGGAACTGCTTGCATTATGTGATGTTCTACAAACGCATTACATGTTTTGCCATTCTTTTCAAGCATTTCAAAAGTATAAGCGCTAGGCAAAATGTACCGCTTTTAAGCAGCAGCAGCCTCTTTGTTGAGCTTCTTAAATCGAAGGACCGTTCGAATACCACCCCTTTTCAGCTTATTGATAATGACTTTAAGAACTTAATTTGGGTCCCAGAATGTATTAGGAACTCCAAAGTTGATCTAACATTTCGATACTCTAATCAGGAGGGGACTCCCATGGGCAAGATTCCAAGAGAAACATGGGTATCTACCCGTGCGGGCTCTGATATTTTTGTACTTGGCTCGAATAGCAGCAACCAGCTAGGTTTATCTGACTCGAACAACCGTTCTGTACCTGTGAGAGTCCCTCGTGGTCAATTTAATACTGCTGAAGAGTCTCAAAGTATACTAGAAGCAAAGAAGACTTTTAAAAAGATCGCGGTTTCCAAGAACCACTCTGTGTTGTTGGACGGGGAAGGTAATTTGTTCTCATGCGGAAAAGGCTCAAGAGGAAGGTTGGGACATTTGAGTTTGAAGGACTCTTTCAAGTTTCAAAAGGTACGCCTTGACAAAAAAGTCCAAGATTTTGCCATCTCAAACAACCACTGTGTTGTGCTCTCTGACAAAAACTCAATATATTCGTGGGGACTCAATACCTTCAGTCAACTAGGATATGAATCGACTGGAAGTGTTCAAGGTAAAATGTTCCTGGAGTCATTCGACAGTGTTCCTACCCTTGTTGCTGGAGATTTAAAGTCTCTTTCAAGAAAGATCTTGGGAATTTCAGTATCAAAAATACACTCTTTGGCCTACACTGAGCTGGAGATTTTTTCATGGGGACTTAACATTGGGCAAATGGGGTTTTCGGCGTATCAAGCTGAAGTGGAATACAAAGTTGGTGATGACATCTTTAAAGGCTCAATCCAACCTACTCCAAAAGTATACGAAGTCAGAAGTCAAATTAAAATGGTTGACTCCTGTGAGGATGCCACCTTCATTGTCACATCGAAGAACGAAATACATGTATTGTACCGCTGTGCATACTATAAACTCCCAAAAATTCCTGTCAAAGCTTCCAGTGAAAAGAGCTTTGAAAAATTCAAGCCTTCCAAGCTTACAGAACTGGTTGCTATCAAAAAGTTGATAGCAAGAAGCTCAAAATGGTGTGTTTTGTTGTTAGAATGTGGTGATGTCATGAGCTTTTCATTTAACAGCGATAATTACAAAACGACAAGATACTCGTCCGTATGGAAAGCTAATGGGAGAGATATGCTCGCTGTGGATATTGACACCTGTGCAGATGGATCTGTTATCCTTTGTACAATGTCTGGGGCAGTTTTCATCAAATCCCTACATGCATCGAAACAACGCTCTAACTCTTTTTCCGAGGTTATATACCCTGCCACCACTAAGAATAAGTTCAAGAAAATCGAAGGGCTTAACAAAATCGTTCAGGTAAAATGTGATCTCGACTTCACTTCGTTTGCCTTTATAAGGGATGAAATCGATAGCTTGCCCATTCTGTTAAGTAAGAACGATTATCTCAATGATGTTGCGAATCTCGCAGATGTACAACCTCCTGATCACAGCAGGAAGCAAAATCAATTGCTCTGCGACGACGCAAATGGGGAGTATAACGCAAGTTTTCTCTCCACACGGAAAGATTCCCCGAACGACTTAATTCACCGTCAAGATATATCCGATTGCTTAATTACCAAGTATTATAACAGATTTGCATGTCCTCAGAATGTACGGTTTAGTCGAATAACTGAAAGTGAGGTGCAAAAAGTGTTACACCGATTGCATACTAAGTCTGATTCACTAGAGCACTACTTTGGCGATCGCAAACTTCTGGACTTTGACTGCACAGTTACAATAGATGACTTTCCAAATTTCAAAATGGGGATTCACAAGCTGATTTTTGCAATGAGATCAAGAGCATTACTGAAGCTCTTTGACCCTCGGGAATCCAACGACCTCTTTGTTTCAGGTAAAATCAGAGCTGTCTATGACAAGGAACAGGCAACGTTGACATTCCAGTGCCTGATCCATTACTTTGCGATAGTGTTTTTCGTATACTATGTGTATTCTGGGGAACTACTACTGAGTAAAAAGGGTTTTAACTTAAATGGTATTGATAAGAAAGAATCAGACTCTATCACAAGACAGGTGGAAACTTTGAGGTTCGCTTTTGATATACATGACCACCAGAGAGCTGTATCACTGCAAAGATTCGTTCCTCTTCTCGAAGAAAACCCTGGGGATGTTATAATCAAGCTTGCAGATGGTGAATTGCGTTGTCATTCTTATATGTTAAGGTGTCGAAGTGCATTTTTCGAGACATTGTTATCCGACAGATGGCACTCACAGGAGAGTCCGAAGACAATCTGTTTTGAGCAACATTCTGTTACTGACTTCTATCCAGTGTTGCAATACATCTATGGTCTGGATATGGAAGAAATTTTCAATTTCCAGGTCGATGATGAAACAGATTTCATTAACAAAGTATTGATCTTGATGGACATTGCCGATGAATTGTTACTCTTGCATTTCAAAGATATGTGCCAAGTTGCCATTTCATCTTTCATAAACGTGGAAAATGTTGTTTCGTTGATTATCGAGTGCTCAAATTTGAATGCGAAAAAGTTATTTATAAACTGTGCTTGGTACGTATACAACAACTTAGACTTGTTGGTTGTGAATACGGCATTGCTTGAACTCCCCGTTTCGGTTTCTGTGGAAATGGATAGGTGGGTAGGATTTTTCTACAGCTGCAACTTTATTGACAGAAGCCAAAGGCAAGTTTGGTTGGAGGAAAACTTTGATACAGCTCTCAAAGAATGGTTTGAAGGTAATTTCAGCGAGTTCTATATGAGTGATAGGAAAGGCTATTCGTCTTTTGAGCCTCTCATTGACCTCAAATTCTCCGAAAAGCAGTCGACGGCATCAAAGGAAAAGAAGAAAAAGAAAAATTCAAGAACAAGCTCTACCTCAACTAGCTCAATTCTTGAGTTCAGGAATAGTGTTCTGTCTAGGAAACAAGAAGGCTCTGAGAGTGCTATTGATGACACTAGTAATGGTTTTGAGTTGGTGACCAAAGGAAGACGAAAGTCAAGAGCAAAGGTTGAGGTGAATAACCAAACCACAATTTCCACTCTAACTCCTGGTGTGGTCCCAGTTGCGTCCAATCAAAGTGTGAAGCCCATCCCACCTATTCCAGTTCCCGCTAGTTCTGTGCAGAATCACCGTGATTCTGCAGGAGGATTGAGCCCATTCTCAAATTGGGCTAGCCCTACAGTGGGAACTTCGAGTGTGAAAAGTAACCCGTTGCTTGTTTCAAGCGCAGAAAAGAAACAGAAGGCAAAGCTCGGCCCTATTGTAAGACTTTCGCAAAAGGAGCGTAAAAAGTTAATGCAAAACTCTGGGCTGTCAGTTTCATCTACTAAAGCGCCAGAGATAAAGACCGAAAGCCCTTGGAAAACTTGTACCCCAGCTTCAAGTACTGCGTCTCTCTCTGGGGGAGCGCAAAGTGGTAAAAATCAAACACTACCTGTCTTGGGTGGTCAGAGGGATTCACTTTCCTTAAATGGTCTGATAGAAAAGTTACCAATGTTGGGTTCGAAAGAGAAGAAGAAACCTTACACTTTTACGTCAAAAAAGTCATCACAAGATATCATGCCGATACTAGGCTCTTCTAAGGGGTCGGGTTATTTTTCGGGTTCAAGTGCCATTAGCAGCTCAAGCTCCACGAGTAGTTTGATCCCATCAAACTCATACTCCGGCGTTTCTAATAATTCGGTTTCCTTAGGGGGTCCATCTTTGTCGGAAATTATGTTGGAAGAGTCTCTAAGAATAGAAGAAGCTAAATTTCAAGAGGCAGAACGGAAAACCTTGGCAGAGATCCAACAAGAACAAGAGTTTGCGAGATGGTGGGAAGAAGAAACGGCCAGAGTTCAACGTCAATTGGGCATACTACCAGAGGCAGAGTCAAATCAGAAAAGGAAAAGTCGGAAATCTAACCGGAATAAGACAAATAAGGTTAGAAATTAGTACATAGATATAGACATTAGTTACAACGTTTTGCACATAGATAGATACATAAATTTCATAGACAGGCAGATATATAAATCTCATAGACAGGCAGATACATAAATCTACACGTAGGCAGGCAGATACATAAATCTACGCATAGACAAACATTCGATACCATTAATACAGACAAGTCGATCTCACACACAAATCATAATGTTAGTCCGCTCGTTCTTTCAGATATTTCTATACTGATTGTATCACTCACTCACTCACATCACTCGCTTCGCTCGTGATGTTCGTTCGCATTCTATTAATCTTCCTGCGAATCCATTATCTTTCAGAAGTCGACATCCTCTGGAAACCAGCCGTACTCTTCGAGATCTATTTTGAGGTTACTGGATGGCACGTTTTCTTGGGCAAGTCTATCAGCTTGTTCGTACTCTTGATCCTTACGCTCCCTCGGAGAAATTTTTCCTAAACTTGATACCACTCGCCACCAGGGAAGAGAATGTATTTCGTATTCGGTTCCAGCTGCTTCTTCATTGAGCTTCGTTACTATGTAAGAGCTTTGTTTCAACGAAGCTCCAACATGGCGGGAGTTTTTAGGCTTGCCAATGAGGTAAGCGACGTGGCCTATTGTCAGTAACACTAGTGCAAAGTGAATTCTAAATCATACCATAAGTAGTGACTTTCCCATAAGGAACCTGTTGCACGACTGCGTATACAGCATGGTGAAAGGCTTTTTGTTCGTCTGTCAAGTTCATTCACTGAATACTTGATTAAAAATATTCAAAGGCCTTTCACGTCCATTCATGAAAACTTATTCATACTCATGCCAATGCATAAAAACTAATTCATATTCTCATGCCAATTCATAAAAACTAGTTCATACTCTACATGAAATGTAACTTGGTAATCTAATATTAGCCAGATCTATCTATAAAGTAATTATCGAACCGGGCGCGTAATGGTATCATAGACCAAGAGCAGCCAACACAGTCAGATTTGGTCTTTCACAGAAAGACTTCTGGTCTATGAATATTCAATAGTAGCATTATTGAAAAATAGTATTCATATCGAATTAGCAACAAGCTTACAAAGCCAACAAAGCACCGGCAGCCAAGGCAGCGACGGCAGCACCACCGTATCTTGGAGCAGCGGCACCCTCGTAAGAGGTGACGTTGTGGATGGTGTAGTTGGAAGCAGAAGAAGTGTGCTTAGCTGGGCAGTCAGTGACCTCATCGGCACAAGAGGTGATAGTAACCAAGGTGGAGGAAACATCAGTCTCAGTGGCGGTGGCAGCGTTGACAGAGGCAACGGCGGCGGCGAAGATAGCGACGGTAGTGAACTGCATTGTATTGAGCGAAAGACTTAGGTTGGAAACTGGATCGGTAGATGATAGAGAAAAACAAGAACTACCAAGGTATGGGCCTTATTTATACTTTTCCTATGGCCCGCCTCTGGTGATAGTTTGCAATATTCATGTCAATCACACGAATTCATGTAACGATTGCAATAAAAAGAAATTCATAAATTAGAATATGGCAATGTACCTTCCGAAAAGATCACGTCGGGTGTGAAAAAAAATTTTACGAATCCTAAAGGGGAATTTTATTTTCCCAATATGGTGATCGTGATAAGGAAATCAAAACATTAAACGGGAATGTTTCCAAGGGCTTATCTGAAAACACACCAGTTTTATCAATTCATTGCACACTCAGCGGTTGTGGCTCAAAATGTTACTCAAAATTGACAAGCTTTTCGCGTATCAAGAGGCGGAGCATTCATTTGTAACTCCTATTGCGCTTACAATGTTTCATTGCACTCATATATTGCACCTAGCCGTAGCTTATTGCACTCATGGATTGCATTCCCCGTGGATTATTTCACACATTTATTGCACTCGACCACCAAACATTACACGATTGGCACATTTAATACTGAATGCCAATTAACACCCCAATTGTCTTTCGCAAATCGGGTATTGTCAAATGTGGAACATGTTTTCTGCACCTTGACAGTTTCTCCGACGTACCTTGGCCACGGATGAATTTGTTCGGTAATCTTTGCTACAGTATGTTCCTGAAAAATTTTTCGCACGTAAAATTGCATTAATTGCACAGCCCCGACACGGAAAAATATTTGTGGCATCTTTTCCGGTGAAGTATATAGTGGATTTGTCGTATGTTAATTATAGCGCCCTATCTGGAGTAACTACGTGATTCTTCGCAGGAGTGTTACCAAATTTCCTCTTTGCTCCACAAAGCCACATTAATTAAGGGAGGCGAGGCTAAGTTCATCTAAGAATAGCTGAGCCATTTTGTAAGTACGTATCCCCGCGTCATAAAGCTCGTCTAGCGATGACTCAGACGAACCTTCCGAAACCGCGTCCGCGATAGAATGAAGTTTGCCAGAAAGCTCCTGTAGCCTTTCTGCCTGCAGAGAAGTGCGTTCGCGAGTCTTAAAGATCTCTTCAATGTGGTGGGCGAGTTTGCACATTTCATCACCCAACACAATAACCTCTTGCCTATTCCAATTAGCCATCTCAGACTTCACTAAGGGCTCAAATGACGGGATGAAGGTAAGGACCCCGATGACAGTATCCTTGACTAAATCCATGCTGGATACTGCAATTTGTGCAATAACCCTCCTGAAAAACCCATACTTTGCCTGTTGGAAGACTCTCTGATGGATATAAGGTCGGGACACACATTTTTGAACCACATACACGCAAGCAGTAATCCCAAAGAAATGAGCCTTTCTAAGCAAGGCGCAGTAACCACGTACGATGAGCTGTAGATATTGAAGTTCATCTGGGCGAAATGCAAATCGGTTGACCCGTTCAATAAACGTAGCTACCTGTGGGCCAAAAACGATAATCGGCACATGTGCAACACCGAACACTAACATAGAGGTAAAAACAGTGCCCACATCTATGTATAGAGCTGACAATGCAAGTCCCGCCAAAGCCATCACTATAAGATTAACAATCTGTTGATGTGGTACAACAGCTGCTTGCATATTTTCGTCAG
Organism: Kodamaea nitidulidarum; assembly: GCA_030674215.1. Lineage (NCBI taxonomy): Eukaryota > Fungi > Ascomycota > Pichiomycetes > Serinales > Debaryomycetaceae > Kodamaea > Kodamaea nitidulidarum. Next base: position 141,980 of record JAJLWI010000024.1, read on the forward strand.
GAACCGCGCCATCTTCCACATGTACATGTCCTAGCATTACGTCGTCGGGTAAGTATTCCGCCCCTATCGAGTACGGTGGGATTTGTATATCTCCATCCTCAAAATCCTCCTCACGAACAACGTGAACCTTCTGTATAAGGTTTTGTCCAAATTTTGCTTCTAACGCAGCCACACCTTGAGGGCTCACGACTAGGTAAGGCTGGTCATCCGCGGCATCAACCACAAAACACTGAGACTCGTTGAGCAATGTCGACTGCGAATCAAGTTTCACTTCGTAATGAACACTTTCGTGTCCAGAAACATATGATATCGGTATTTTGATGTTAAGCATACACTCCCCATTATCAGCTATTTCGAATAGAGAAGTCCGGCTGTCCATTATAATGCCTCTTCTCTTCAATTGTACTTCCCAACCAAAGGACTTGTACAAAATCAGGTTCACCTGATGCAATCGTAATCCGGCGCTCATCAACCCCCTCAAGTTGGAGCCACCAAATGTGACCACCACGTTTTCGTAAACAATATCAGTGAGCAGGGCAGGAGAAACGTCGATGTCAACCTCAAACAAAGGCGGAACATCTAGGCTCAAGAGCTCGCCTATCGTAGTAGCCTCATCCACAACCGCCTTTCCGGTGTGAGCAATTCTAACATGAAGTTCTCCTGCCCTTTCTTTAAACACCTCTTTCTTGATGTGTCTTATGGAGTCACTCAACAGAACTGTATGTGTCTCGGTGATGCTGCCATGGAAGTTTAGGGTCACAGCAGTATCAGTTGGAACTTGTTCGGAATTTGAAGCTTCTCCGGAATCTGGGTCAGCAGGTCCATTGTATACAAAGAGTTTGAAGCTGGATTTGATTGGCAGAGCATTGATGGTAGTGTTTTCCATATAGTCTTTGATCTTAGTCTCGGTAGCCACCGGTAAACCATCATACTCACAGCGCACCTTACACAGCCAGTCGGAGGATTGAACGCGGTAAAACCATATTATGTCGGATACACTGTGGTAGTATGTGCATTTTACACTCCACTCGGAGGTTTCTCCATTCCGGGTAACGTTAAATAGAAGCTCTATACTCGCATCCATGCTGTAGTTTGATCTGAAAATATGTGGCCTGTAATTTAGTCACGTGAATGTACATAACGGAACTGGTGGATAGTACAGACATGTGATTATAATTACAAAGTGTTTTTCACTAGTTTTGGGGTGTGCACCATGGAGTGAGTGTAAGTGTTTCGTTGTGACGGCTGAGTAGTACCTGAGCTTATTTGAGAAGTTTATCGTGTGATCGTTAGTAACTTGTTATATTTATTTGAATAAAGTTCTGTGTAAACGTTGATATATTCATTTGGGTGAAATTCCAAACACAGTTGTGAGCTTTAGTATTTAAAACTCACTGACATTCATAAGTTGAGTATTAACTACTTGAACAAAGGCATTATTTCAACTTTTCTATTAAATTTCATAGAAATACAACATGACGTGATGCTTACCTAAGTCGTGATTCTACCCCACTTACATGATGTGATTACTCGACAGATCTTACGAGGTGATACGTTTACCAGGCAAGTCCCACTCACTCAGTTGTCTATACATATATACATATGTTCACTCACTCGCTTCGCTCGTAAGTCTAGTTTCCTTTTCCCTATTGTTGTATTTACAGTAAACTATCCTATTTACAATCACGTCCTGATTGCGTGGTACCTCTTCCCTCTAAATGCAAACATCTTGCAGTTGCTGTTGAAGGTTTCGGTGGGATTAATGTCCACCAAATCAAGCTTCGTGCACGCAAACAAGTTGTCTGAAACTTTACTCAATATGTCAATCTCGTCAAACAACTCGTGCTTCTGCAACCAGCTCATTTCCCTCGCAATGTCCTGCTCATGGTAGCCTGTCACGTACACCGGGCACTTTGACTCCAACAAGCCCTTCAAAGCCTTATCCCAATAAATAGAGTCCGCGGTCTGGAAACCTGGGTGGAAAAGGAAGAATATGTCGGAGTAAGGGTCAAAGGGGAATAAGTCGCCAGTATTGTACAATTCGTGGAAGTACTTGGTGTGGTAGTGCAACGTGATCTGCTCGTCAAATCTCTCTACCTTGGGACGGCCGTGTGGTTCGTCAGTTGGTCCAAATGTACGGGTTTCTCTGTCAAAGTAGGCTTCAGGGCCTATCATATGAATCTCAAAGTTGGTGTCGGGGAACAAGTATCCAAATTGCTTCCAAATGTAGCCCGGCAACATGGACTCCATCTTGGAGCCCACAATAAAAATTCTCATTGGTCTTTCCTTAAAGGTTGCGGTCGATGAGTCGCCCGACTTGTTGTATGGTGGGTACAACGTGTAACGCAACGCGGCCAATGAGCGCATTCCCTCGAGCGTCAAAGGACCTTTTGGCTCCATACTGTAAGGCGAGTATCTGTGCAAAGTGGCAGCTATAGTCATGGGGTATGTCAAGACTTTAGTTGCGGCAGCCAAGTTGAATTCGGTATTCATAGGCGCAAAATCCCTGGTGTAAAAGTAAGTGTCCCAGTTGGACAAGTTGGTCAAGAAGTCACGCGATTGTTCGCCGGGAAACACAAGCTCATCGAATTTACGTCCAGACCTGAGGTCATGTTCGTAGAGATTCACCTTCTTCAACAACTCGTATTTTTTCTTGGAGTGGTACTCCTCGTCATTTCTCCATGCTTCTTCTGAGTGGTGTGTCGGGATGCCAGAGTAAGGGCACACGAAGTTAACCGGCTTCTTGGTTACAGGACAGAGTGCCTTTGTCCTTATGAACGCAGCACGTGTTCTTATGTCTTCGTATGGCGACTCGTCCCATTTGTACAACGGGCGGTCTTCTTTCTTCGCCTTAGGGTCGTCCAAAGCCAAGATCTTCCAGAGAAGAGAGAAGCTTCTCTTCTGTTCCAATCTGCGCGAAACTGCTCCTATCCTTATGCGTTGCGTGATCATTCGTCGTATGGCCTACTTTATCAAAGAATTTTCTTTTTTTTTTCGAGCCTGAATTTTGAGGATGAGGACATGGATAACGAGGGGATGGTAGAATTGCTCTATATTTGGGTAATTTTGGTATGTTAGACAATTCAATTTATGTTTGGTTTAAGTGATGCTTGATGATAGTAATTGTTCATCTAAGTACTTCATCAAGTAATTCATCCAAGTAATACTAAATCTAAGTAATTCATCTAGGTAATGCTAAACCTAAGTAATTCATCTAATGCTTCATCTATTAATCTAAACAATGCTTCGAGTAATTGTGATTATTCATAATTCTTAATTAAGCAGCATCCAGTTTCACCAGAGAATATCGATAAGTATACAATTGACTTCCACTAGATTAAAAGTATCTTTTCTGTGCTACACATTTACCAAAGCAATGATGATCTTTTGCCAAATTCTTCATCACAGAAGAACGACTAGCAATTGCGAGTCCAGGCTACTTTTAACATGGTACAAACTGTATATGACCCAATCTTTGAACTTTAATAAAAATGCTCTATTATTCACCCACCTCTACAACTCATCATGCTCATGGGTGTGGCCCTCATGACGTGCGTTTTGTAAATCGGAGTGATCGGGAGCCGTTTTACCGGTCGATTCTGGCTGAATGCTGCTCTGTTCTCTTTGTTCAGCTTCTTCGTTGTCCTCCATAATATCCACATGAAGTTGGTTAAGTTTCTTAGGAATATCATTGAGTAAATCATTAATTTCAATTTTCTCTTCACCTTTCATTTCATCAATATTCTCTTCACCTTTCAGTTCATCAACCCCTCCACTTTTGCCCTTCTCTCCATCAACCCCTCTACCTTTGCTCTTCTCTCCATCGTCTCCTTTTCCACCGTTCATCTCAGCAGCTTCCTCTTCACCTTCAACAGTCCATCCAGTCCCCTCCTCCAACATAACCAAAATACTGAGCAACTTCTCGGAGTCCAGCTCCTGCAACCGATCACTAATCATCCTCATTAAGTTGTCGGAATCAGATTCATCAATTTCAACTTCAAACTCCAAATCAGTCTCGTTAAATCCACCATCCATCGAATCATATTGAGTGATATCGATAACAACAGGTTGTCCTTCCTTATATCTGGTGGCCTTGACAATCATGAGTAAGTCCCCCAAAAAGTCATACACTGGCCACTTCCCCAATTTTCCCACACTATCCTGTTTGATTAAGTCATTGAAAACATTGGTAATGAACTCTTCTGTAAGGTTCATTCGAGTACTCAAAACACTCTGCACCGATCCATATTTTTCACTTTCTCGTATACAGAGAAAAATCCCATCTCCAACAGGCTCACACGCGAGCTCCAGCGGACTGACCTTAGACGGGACAAGCTCCGCTGACGATTTGGTGCCACTCAAAAGCTCTAGGTGTTCGGAAGGAGCGATGTGTTTGTCTAGTTCACGGGCTGGTCCGATCGCATTGCACTCGATGGTATCCACATCCTCTGCCGAATGAGACACGCGAAACTCGTCAAGCTCACATAACGCGCTCATAGATATTACCAACTCATAATTGCACATATTGTACTCGGTGATATCCCATATTTTGATCTCTTTACCTGGTAAACACTTGTAGATGATTTTGATCTCTCTCGGCTTCTTCGTCAAATCACATGTGGTACCGTTCGACAAGGTGTGTACCAAGACCTTTTGTGTAGCTCTACTAGATGCCCATGTGGGAATATCCTCGATTGTGAACTGACTATTTTCAGGCTTGTATGGTTTCCCCGCAAGCGTGTTACCAATAATTCCCAGGTTTCTGTCCGAAGGTGAGCCCGGAAAAACTCCCAAGGTGTAGATGTAGTTGGGATAGGCTGCTCTGTATTTGCTGGTCTTGGCATAGTGTTCAATGTCAAGGTGGAATTGAATAACCTTGTCACCATAGCAATACCCCAATGTCCAGTAGCCTAGTTTCTCATTTTGCTCAAGATAGCAGTTTTCAGTGGAGAGTGTTCCTTCTACGAGATTGAGCGCTTTGGTTATCAATTCAGACTCATTTTCAATCTGTTTGGTCTCTCTTTTCTCCCGGACCGTATTGCGGGGAGGGATACGGCACAAGTAATTCCGCTTAGTGTTGTCTCTGTTCACATTAAGGATCTCGTAGCGATTCCCATTTACGTCCGGAGCATCGGTCAATAAATTGGCCAAGTTTTGTGGGACTTTGATATCCCCGTATATGATGCGTTGGTTGTATATAGCATGCACCTGTAGACCGAGATACAATGCGACGGCAATCTTTATAAGGGTTTGCATTGAACGATTTGCTGTCAAAGGAAAATATTAAAAATATGTCTGTTCCTGGTCTTGATACTCCACAATTGAAAGGAGAAGAGAGGACACTGAGCTCTGCAAATACCTCAAAGGTTGAGAACACGTCTTCTGTGTTTGATATAGCCAAAGAATTGGAGGATCAGCTTCAAGATATCATTCAGCAGGTTGACAAGCACGATGAGGAGATTAATAAGAGGATAGATTTGTTATCGGGGAGAATTCAAAAGCTTGAGAAGAAAGTACGGGATAGTTGATGGAGTGGTGGGGAGGTTTAACACTGTACTATGAGTATAGAGTATTCTTTAGAACTATTTAATTAATGTGGGATATTGGTCTTCGAATAGCATTTATAAGTCGATAAAGGATGTAAGCTGCCACTGAGATATGATGCAGATATAACATGTTTACTGTCATGGGTATCGACATGATACAGATATATTTAGAGGCGTTTGTGTTGACTGGAACTTTGTTGAAGGAAAGATTCATTGGTTAGGGATTTCTGTTCATGTCCATAATCTTTTGTCATAATCTAATTTATAGATTTGTAGTTCTCGTCATTGTCTATATTTATGGTTCTCCTCATAGTCCATATTCATAGGGAGTTCACTCATTCACCCGCCCGCCAACTCACTCATGTCTGCCCACTCACTCACTTCAATTGTTCAGTTCGCCGTAGCGTTCTTTTTGACAACAAACTGTTGACTTCGTCCTGTTATAGATTTGCCCGATTTTGAGGTGTTGATTGAAGTAGCTGTCACAGTCAGTAATTCTAGAGGGTGAAGTGGCAGAAAGGGCCTAAACTTAAACCAGAATTGGATCTGGCGATGAAGTGAAACAGGTTCATTCGTAGAATTCATGATTGAACTTATAAGGTGAAGCTTACACTCTTCGTGATCCACTGACTTCATAATACAAGACACTATACATAATCACAGGCTCTACAATCCCCCAAAACAACCTTAGTGAGCTCAACCAAGAATGAGCTCAACCAAGAAGTTAGTCGTGTGTGTCCCTCCAACCTTTTGATAAACTGAAACACCTATATCTACATCAATTGTAGCTGTAACTATCTAATTGCATTGACTCCGGTGTTGGTGCAACAAACCCTTTGCTGGTCACACTCACTTCCTCAGTCGACAGGAACATCCCTTTGTGTTTACTCCTTTCGTTAGTGTGAACCCCACATCCAATCACCATCTAATTAGTGATGATCTTCGCGAACTTAAAAAAAGTAACCATGGTCAAACGTACCAAGAACCAGTTGAGGCGAGAGAAAGCAAAACTTCGGAAGAAAAATGAGCCAAACGAAGACAAAAAGGATCTTGATGAGACAAAAGACAAAGTTCTTGAAACAGTGAATGATAGGGAACAAGGAATACAACTGAGTGGGGAACAAGTACTGCTGAAAAGGGAACAAATAGGGATACAGGTACTGCTGAAAGGGGATCAAACAGGGATACAGGTGGGGAATGGGGAAAAAACCGAAGGAGCACTGCTGAATGATGGAAAACAAACTGATGAAACTCATCATGCTCCCATGGTACCACCCGAAATCTTGAAAGAACAGTACACTGCAGTTTTTAGTCGCTTCCAACAACGACTTGCAGAAGAAACCCAACCCAGAGATGACTTGGTAGTAGTGAACTCTGATGACTCTGAGAGTGAGAGTGACTCAGATGAAGAACACGCTCAGTTATCAAGAAAGCAGGAGCGTTTACAGAACAAAATTCCTCTTTCTGTGTTGAAAGCGTGCACTAATCAACCGCAACTCGTCGACTGGTACGACGCAGACGCGAAAGATCCCCATTTACTAGTGGCACTCAAGTCACAACTCAATGCTGTCCAGGTTCCTGAGCATTGGTCAGCGAAAAGAGACTACCTTTCGATGAAGAAAGGTTTAGAAAAGCCGCCTTTCCAACTACCACAGTACATCAGAGACACGGGAATTGAGGAGATGAGAAACGTAGTGAGCTCAGACGACAAGACTTTGAAACAGAGCATGCGAGAGAGAGTACAGGTGAAGTTGGGGAGACTAGACATTGACTACCAGAAGTTGTACAATGCCTTTTTTGTCAACCAAACGAAACCAAGTTTGTCCAAATTTGGCGAGGTGTTTTTTGAGGGAAAGGAGGTGGACGACAAGTCGGATGAAACACTTCACTTAAAACCAGGCACTCTTTCTCCAGCACTAAGGGCCGCTTTGGACATGCCCCCGACAGATACAAGCATTGCACCACCTTGGATATACCTCATGCAGCAACTTGGGAAACCGCCGTCCTATCGTGCGTTGGTGATCCCGGGATTAGATGTTGACTACACCAATTCAGGTTACAGAGAAAAGTCGCAAAAGAAGGGAAAGGATGTCGAGGTAAAACGTTGGGGTGTGCTTGTGGAGGATGTAGAGTCATCTGAGGAAGAAGAGGAAGAGGAGGATGCAGAAGAAGAGGAAGAAGTGCGGTATGAAGAGGAACCTGACGGGAGAGTACTGATAAGTGAGTTTAACCGTGGGAGTGCCGATTCAGAACCATCAAGTACTTCAAATACAGCTGTCAATCCACCCGATCAAAATGTGTCGGGTAAGACTTTGTACACCATCGTTGATACAAGCAAGAGGGCAAACCATGAACTCGAAGCGGCTCAACAGGAAAGCAAGATGGTAGAGGAGAATGAAGAAATAGAATTCAAGTTTTAATAGAGGTGGGTTATACATTAAAAATTTCAGTAACATTCATAGAGAGGTAAAGAACGAACTTCACGCACGAAGTGAGTGAAGTGAGTGAATGAGTGAATTTACATTATTATAGAGATGACTGAACGAATGAGTGGGTGAGTGGATTTGCATTATTATAGAGATGACTGAAATGAGTAAATGAGTGAATTTACATTATTATAGAGATGACTGAACGAATGAGTGGGTGAGTGGATTTGCATTATTATAGAGATGACTGAAATGAGTAAATGAGTGAATTTACATTATTATAGAGATGACTGAACGAATGAGCGAAGCGAGTGAAGTCGTTATGTTCATTAATTAGTAAAGATATTCTCAATCTGCACTCTGAAATTGTTGCATACTGAGCGAAAACTCAGTCGGCGAAGCGCCCATGTAACTAAATATGTCCCCGTTGAGTTGACCAAAGAACTCGTCGATGTTAACACCATTATCTATGAACATGTTGTCAATAGCGGTAGCAGCAGCACTTGGAGCTAAACCTTTTGAGTCAGTTTCCTCTTCAATCACTCTAGGAACGGATAGACTCTCAATCTCTTTGTTATTACTCTTGTTGATGATGTGCACCAAGTCATTTTCCTCTGGTTTTCCTGTTTTCCGCTTGTATATGCTGGATACCTTCATCCACTTTTCTATTTTTGAAAGAATAAAGCTCATCTTCTCACACACCACCAGGTTGTGCGTGTTTAAGTTGTCTGTAATCAACTCCGAAAGTATCTCAAAGTACTTTTCAATATCGATTTTGATTTCACTCGTGGCATCCTCGTCAGGCCTGGATATCCTAGCCTTCAATGCCAAGCGAACTTTGATTAAGGTCACCAAAGCGTTCAAAGGTCGGTAGTACAAAACAGTAGGGAAGTTGATGGTTTCACGGTTGAGCTTAACAAAAGCGGCGATCATGCTCTCGCAGCTCTCCACGAGTTTGAACACATGCTGTATAAACTGCTCCGTTTCCGTGTTTTGGTAAATCACTTCCTTAGGCTCGACACCCCTGCTGCTATTAATGAACCTTGAAATAAGCGTGTCATAGGTCATAACAATAAGCTGATAATACGTGATGTTCATGATGAACGACTCCTTCCTACAGACGTTCTCCCGCTCTGCATCTTTAGGGCGCACCTTCTCCTGGTACTCAGCTAGGAGCGTCTGTAACTTTTGCTCATAGGTTTTGATCAAGTACTTGAACTGTACGTTGGTCGTATGGAAGCTGAAAGTACCCACTGCACTCCCTGTGGAGGCCAACTGGTTTTCTACCAAAGAATTCACAAAGTCCATCATCTCCTGGCCCACAGAGATCAACTTTGCAAAATAACACAAGAACTTGTCCTCGCTGTTAGAGTGCCTTGAGGGCTTCATCAAATGTTTAACAGAACTTGCGAGAGTTTCGTCCCAGCTCACCAACTTGAACCTGCGCAATGCCAACTGAAGTGACCCGCACGTACAGTATACGCTGAGAAAAGCGCGTAAGTTATTACGGTGTTCCTCACCCAGCCCTGTGGTCTCTATACTCTTAGCCAAATCCATACACAAAGAAACAGTAAATGCCAGGATTGTGTTGACCTGGTTTCTAAAATGGCCCAATTTGTGCGGTGGGAGACACCACACAGATAACACCTGATACGCATATATCAATTGAATTGAGAAGTCTTCGCACTTGATGTGTATGTGAAACGATATGAAGTTGTACAAGTAGTGTGTGAGCATATTGTAAGTATAAGTGCAGGCCAGATGTTCGTCAGATAAGCTATTGTCGTTCACAGCAGTCACTGAAATACAGGCACAGAGAAGAAGTGGATGGTTTTGATACAAGTAGTTGAAATCCTTGAGCTTTGACGATAGCGAAACGACAGGGTAATAGGGCAACATGTTGTGAATGAAAAAGTCAAAGCGTCGTTTGGACTCAGCAAGACTTATCAATCGAAGTGTGACAAGTTCCCGCATTAGATTCTTTTCGAATGCAATAGGAGGATAACTTCCTTCAGGCAGTTGTTGGATCTGTTCCTTCGGGAACAGGAGTTTGTTGATGATCAGATTTAGGTTGGAAATGAGGTGTGCGCGTTCACTAGGCGATATACTATCGGTATCATCATTGACCTCACTTAAAACCAATCTGGAGTACTTCAAAAGCTTGCTACAAGCCGAGACTTCTGCTTCATATGGTTCTTCATAAACATGTTGCTTCTTCAGTAATGTGTGGTTTACTTCAGATCGACGCTTCTTTTTTGCATATTGTGCTGTGGGGTCGAAATCAACTGAACACTCGACATTAGCTGCTGCACATCGTATACAGGTTGTATCAGCGGGATCCTTGAAAGCGCATTTGGACTTAAGTCGTCGGCAACGCGCGCATGATCTCGTTTGTCTCCACTTTTGTGCGAAATCTTCGGGCATGTTAGTGGGACACAATGTTGTAATCAATTTTTTGGCCCATGACAATACAAAAAATCACCTCTTCTACTCTACAAACCTTAACTTGACGTAATATTATGCTTATAATAACAATTTTCAGTAGTGGAAAAATAATCCATATCTATGAGAAGTCGCTTCTTCGAGTCCTTCGCTCTAGCAGGATTATATGCAATAGGATCAGCTTTCGGTCCTGCTGAATGGCCGTGGAGCACCTAAAAGTTGATGTCTGGCTTGTCGTCCTTGATTTTGTCGATCTTGGCGCCGAACGAAGAAATACACTTGGCCATCGTGGGAGATGATCTCGAGATGACGTTTGTGAAGTAGAAGTTGTCGATCGGATTCTTCAAGGCATTGCCCACAATGGAGGAGTTCTTGTTCTTGTTCACCAACTCAAGGAAACCAATCTTGGCAATGTCCTGTGACACTGGCTCAATGACATCGTGTCTAACCAAGTGTGGAGCAATCTCACCCAATCTGCTTCTAACAGCAACAATGTCGTCGTAAGGCAAAGGAGCACCCAAGTACTCAGACAAAGCTCTAACGATCTTCCAGTCCTCACGTGCGACACCAGGAGCATTGGTGGCAGCACGAGTGACCTGTGTTCTACCTTCAGTGTTCACGTAGGTGGCCGACTTCTCAGTGTAAGCAGAGCCTGGCAAGATGACATCAGCGAAGGAGGCACCCAAGTCACCGTGGTGGCCCTGGTACACAACGAACGCATCCTTTGGAATGTCCTTGTTGGAAATCTCATCGGCACCCAACAAGTACACGATCTTAGGCTTGGTGGCTTCAACCTCTGGCGACACGGTAGCAAAACCAATGTCCAAAGCAGCCACACGACCAGCATCTCTGTGCAACAAGTTAACACCGTTCCATTCTGGGGTGTTGAAGTTGGTGTTCTTCTGCGCAAACTCACCAACCAACTTGTAGATAGCCTGGGCGTCCTCAGACTCAGCGACACCGGAGCCGACAATGATCAATGGGTTCTTGGCAGCAGCCAACTTCTCACCAACCTTACCGGACAAGGCCGACTCCAAAGCATTTGCGTCGACACCCAAGTGCTCCAAGTCGAAGGTGGAGTCAAACTCCTGTCCCACGGAAGCGATTTCCAAGTTCAGTCTCAACCAAACCTTTCTGATTCTGGTGTTCAAGACAGCAGCCTCGAAACGGGGGTTGGTACCAACCAACAAGATCTGGTCGGCAGACTCGATACCATCGATAGTAGAGTTGAATATGTAGTTAGATCTAACACTCAAGTCGTGGGCATTGACGGCCGACTTGTCATCAGTGGTGACGTTCTCCGAACCCAACTTGTTGAGCAAGTCCTTAACGGCGACCAAGGACTCAGCATCGGCCAAAGCACCGGCGATGGCCTTGATCTCGTTCTCCTTAGGCTGGATCTTTGTGTATGCCGCAGCAATGGTGGACAAGGCTTCATCCCAAGTGGCGGTCTCGAATCTGTCGCCGTTTCTAACCAATGGGGTGGTCAAACGCTGGGTCTTCAAACCGTCGCATGCAAATCTCGTCTTGTCCGAGATCCACTCCTCGTTGATTTCGTCATTCAATCTTGGGAGAACTCTCATCACCTCAATACCTCTGGCGTCCACTCTGACGTTGGATCCGACTGCATCCATAACGTCGATGGTCTCGGTTCTCTTCAACTCCCATGGTCTAGCTCTGAAGGCGTATGGCTTCGACGTGAGTGCACCAACAGGACACAAGTCGATGATGTTACCAGACATCTCAGAGTTGATGTTTCTCTCAATGTAAGTACCGATCTGCATGTCATTACCACGACCAGCAGTACCGAATTCAGGAGCACCCGCCACGTCGTTCATGAATCTCACACATCTTGTACAGTGGATACATCTGTTCATGGAGGTCTTCACCAACGGACCGATGGCCTTGTTTTCAACGGCTCTCTTACCCACCACTTCTGTGAATCTACCACGGTCACTACCGTATCTCTGCGACTGCTCCTGCAAGTCACACTCACCACCCTGGTCACAAACAGGACAGTCCAACGGGTGGTTTTCCAACAACATCTCGGTAACACCCTCTCTGGCCTTCTTGACTCTCTCGGAGTCAGTGTGCACCACCATGCCGTTCTGAACAGGCATTGCACATGAAGCAATCAACTTGGGCATTCTCTCAACGTCAACAAGACACATACGACAGTTACCGGCGATAGCCAACTTGTCGTGGTAACAGTAACGTGGGATGGTGACACCAGCCAATTCTGCGGCCTGGATGATCGACGAACCGGCCTCAATGTTGACCTTTCTTCCGTCGATCGTCACCTCCACTGGGGCCATCCTCTTTGGGGTAGACGAAAGGTAGCGTCTGCTTGATCTCAATACCTTGGATACAGACATGTTCTATAGACTTCCACGGGTTTATGTATTCGTCTCACAACTTCCAGGTTGCAATGCAGTCTATCGTAGAAGTAAACACTGGGTCTAGTTTTTTACAACCTTTCTTGGATCTCAAAATTTTTTTCATCCTTCATATTGACTAATGAAAGAATAATCACATTCTGATTCGCTGAAATTCAGAGGATCTCCTTGCCAAAAACGGCATCTCGTTGTAGCGACTTTATTGCTTAATAATGCGACATTTAAGTGATAACTGAACGAGCTGAACGAGCAAAGCGAGTGAAGTGAGTGAGTGAGTGAGTGAACTTATATAATAGAAGAGATAACTGAACGAGCAAGCGAGTGAAGTGAGTGAGTGAGTGAACTTATATAATAGAAGAGATAACTGAACGAATAAGCGAACTGAATGAGCGAAGCGAGTAAGTGAGTAAGTGAGTGAACTCTCATTGAAAAGGGATAACTGAGCGATCGTAGTAAACTACGCAATGAATTGCAGTGACTTGATGTGGGGAGTATGGCGTTTTATAGTGGATTTAGGATCTTGGATGGGTCTGAACAGGACATAGTAATAAGTGAAGCTGAGAGTCTGATTATTAGAAGTAAACAGTTGGACTTACAGTCCAATTTAGCATAACTCAGGTACATGTTGAACACAACTCACGTTTATCTTAGGTTTTCTCTAATTGCAAACTACCTTTTATCCATGACTTCTAACCTTTTGTCCCATATATCAATACTGAACCATTTTGTCCTACTCTTTATCCACTTTTATTGTACCTTCTTCAACCTTTATTCAGTAAATATTTGTCCTACCTTTCATCCATCCTACCTTTCATCCATCCTTTGCTCTACCTTCATCCATCCTTTGCTCTACCTTCATCCATTCAAACTTTTTTCGTCCTCTCCTCATTACACTACAATTCAACCAACCCTACTGATCACTCCTTATTACACTCACTTCACTCGCTTCGCTCGTTCAGTTCGTCCAATTTATATATCCTGCTTAGCTCATCTTGTTCTTCTCATCCGACAGCAACATAATGAAAATCAACGGAAGTACCAAATATAACCAGTTCTTTTGAATCCATGACCTCTCATCTACAGGCTCCTCAACCTCAATCTCTTTGACGACCTCGTTACCTTCTTCGTCAGTCTCCACTACTGTTTTCTTGGTCTTAACAACCGCCTTGCTCTTCTCTTGAGGCTTTTGTATGGTACTATTGAAATTGGGCACAGCTGCTTCACCCTCCTGAGTTACCACAACACCCAGTCCGTGTAACAAAGATAACCTCGTGATCTCTTGTGCAGAGTTGACAAATACCTGAAGCGCAAATTCATTTGATTGGGCCCCTGATATGTACTGGAAGCATTCGTGATTAGGGATGTCTTTCGTGCCAATGCAAAAGTCACCGTGACCGGAGAATGTCGACTCATATATTGGCACGCTGAGGTCCAATGTACCGAAATCAATGTTATTCCCGGATGACAAGGACCGCGCATATAACCGGATCGGGTCAGCACTGATCGCTCGTATAATTAACGTCAAAATGACGAAGGATATGTATCGCATGGTGGAAAAAGTGGAACGTAATTTACTGATTTAACATTTAATCTATTTAACCAGACGTGACACCTCCAGTCCATACACATTATCATGATTTCACGAAAGCCAGTCTCAATCTACAGGGTGTTTGCCCGATGTTTCCACGATTGCGAGTCATATCTCAAACATTGCCACACCAACAAGCTAGACGTTGAATCGTCGGTTTTCAGAGGCACCATGTATGAATTGTCGTGTTTGGAGTTCCTTCAGCGTAATCTTAACTGCAAACACTTGATACGCGTTGGGGGTGCAAACGACAAAGGGCTTGACGTTGTTGGCAAATGGAACTTGAAGCCATACTATGACAGTCTTACGAAACGCCCTGAAAAGCTTCCTGCAAGATCGCTAATCTCTATGTCCACAGAGCACTCTGAAAAAGGTCTGTTGTCTTTGGAGCATCACATCGATATATTAGTGCAATGTAAGCACAAGAGCAAAAAGATCAAGCCCAACTTGATTCGCGAGATTGGTGGCACATATGGCTTCCATGTGAGACCTGGACTAAAAGCATCGATGAACAACTTTCTCTTCCTCATGGCTACGACTCCGCTCACGGATGCTGCAATTGATGCTGCAAATGGATTTTCATTTCCAGTCATTTATCTCCGTGTGCAGCCCATGCTCAGTAAACAACAAGGAGCCATTCACGACTTTCGCTCTTGGGACGGAGGCCGCCTTGAGGGCTTTCACCTAAATCATATGGCTCGAAAATTGCTAAAAGGGCTCAATTTGGAATTGCATTTGGAGCTGTTGGCAAAGCAGCAGGTGCCAAAATCCCAGCAAATCGCACCTGCTTCGCATGCGGCAGTTTGATTCTACAACATCATTATCATTCACAAGAAGATCGCTATTGGCCTTTAGTGATACTGGTAGTATTGCATTTTTGTCCCCTGATTCATTATCTTTGCGGCAACCTTTATATCTATCGTGCATCTGGCTACATTGGCTCAAATAATTCATATCATATTACTACATAACGGGCATACATTAATAGAGGCTTAAAGGAAGCGTCTCATGAGTCTGGCGAGGAAGGGTGGTACGCCAAATTCATTCACCATGATTTGCGACGTGCTGGTCACGTACACAACCTTATAGTGAGTGGACGGTGCCGCAGTGTAGAACTTGGTGACAAGAGTACTCGGGGTTTCGATGGCTGAAGTTGTCGGCACCGGAGAAGTAGACTGCAGGATGGTCACAGAGCCTGTAGAGGTTGTTGGAGCTGTTTCTTCTGACAGCTGAGTTTCTTCTGGTACAACTGACACAGTCGAAGACGTGGTTTGTACTGTCGAAGAAGTTGAAGATGTGGTAGAAGTTGATGTGGTAGAAGTCGAAGATGTGGTTTGTTCTGTTGAGAAAGTTGAAGAGGTAGTAGAAGTGGAAGAGGTAGAAGTAACGAATGTGTTGGATGTCGTGGTGCTGGTTGTAGAAGTGCTGGTTTCACTGGTTGTGGTAGAAGTGCTGGTTTCACTGGTTGTGGTAGAAGTGCTGGATGTACTAGTCGCAGTACTAGTTGACGTGCCCAAAGTTGTGGATGAACTAGTTGTCGACAGAGCACCGTTCACAATATCCTTCATTGCCTGAAGGAAGGTCTTGCCGTCGACATAGTTGGAGTTTGCAGAAGCAGCGTCCCACAAAGAAATACCACCAAAGCGAGGATCGTTCAAAACATCAGAAGTCAACATCTTTTCAACCACAGAAGGACTTGCGTAGCCAGACCCTGCAGCAGCTGGAGAGCCTGGTAAACCAACAAACAACTTGATGTCCTTGTTTGGAGAGGTATTCTTTGCGTAGTCCAACCAAGTATCCCAGTTGAACAGCGACCCTGTCAATGAACAGTAGTTGTTGTAGAACTGGATGAAAGCAAAGTCAAATCCAGCGTTGGCCAAAGCATCGCCAACAGATGCATCGGGGTATGGACATTGAGGTGCAGCAGACAAATAATACAGCTTAGAAGAGTCACTAGCAAAGAGTGTTCTCAATTCTTTCGCTAACGCAGCGTAACCGGCTGGGTTGTTGTTTTCGATGTCAAAGTCGAATCCATCGACAACTGCATCCCCAAATGGCCGGTCACCAGAACCTGGTCCAAATGTCTCCCACAATTTCAGGGCAAATGCGGTAGCATCAGAGGTACCACTGAATCCATAAGCACCAGAAGCACCACCCATGGATAATAAAACCTTTTTGCCCAATGACTGACAAGTTTTGATGTCACTGGCAATCTGGGGGCAACTCAAAAGTCCGCTACTAGTGTAACTTCCTTCACAAGCATTTGCAAAGTTCAATCCCATGTTGGGGAATTCGTAGAGGAATGACAAGATAAAGATGTCAGCCTCTGTGTTTTGACAGTAGTTTCCAAGAGTCACTTGTTGACCGTTAGAATTTTGTCCCCAGTATACGGCAACATTGTTGTTACCACCAGCGTTGAAAGCGTCCGCGAAAAGCGAGTTGACTAGGAAGAGGGTAGTCACCACCCATGTGTTGAAAAAGAACGTCATAATGAATGTAGGGGCCTGCTTTAATGAGTGTGTCTTATCCTAAGATAATTTGGAAGTGCAAGGCTGAGTTAAAGAAAGACTGTAGTGAGTTTTAGGCTTTGTGCCGGTGGGTTTTATTGAAGCTGTTGGTTGTTGAACACATCTCAAACATAAGGAAATTCACCCCCCTTTATACTTCAAACACTAACCAAACAGACATTACTATCCACTTTAAAACTGCAAAAAACAAAACGGTCTTAGAAAATATTTTTTGGCGTTCGAAAATACGGATGCGGAAAATTGAACCTTGAGATCCCTTCCAAGGGAGCCAAAACAAAATAGCAGGGATTAACGCGAAAGTGAAACATTTTGTGGAGACAGAGATCATGAGATTAGTTGCAAAGGGGAATGAACATACTGTATTAAGGGGGCCATTCCGGTGATCTCTTTTTAAAACAATAGCCATCTATCTTATGACTACTACACTATGATCGTAGCAACACTCCCAAAGAGGATTAAGCCAGATGCTCGGAACAAATGCGCACATAGCCACAAAAGGGTACCACGTTTAACACACTGTAATAAGAGCTTGTACGTCATCTGAAGACGTTCATTTTATCTACTTCCCACAGAATGACGCGTCTTTCAGAAAAAAAGTTCTCGTGGAGAGCTAACTGACAACACAAATTTTTTCAAGTAGTAGGTTGCAACCATCACTATAACTTAAATTCCAAGTTTCTATACTTAATATTTGCTCAATTGGACTCTGATGGGCATTCCTCAGAAATTGGGGGTTAGACATAGACAAGAAAATGACTAGACAAATTTTCTATCTTTTTTGCTACCATTCCCAATTTGGAAGTGTTCCATTTTTTTGAGGCATAGCCAGCTCATCGAAGCTCACAATGTAGCTCAGTCTATTGTCTCAACTAGAACAATGCATATTTTGATAGATTCTTTGCCTACTAGTATTGTTTAGAAGCCTGTGTTTCATGGGGCAGAAATGCAAGTGAGGCCCCTTCCACTTCTCGACTAGATTCACCACAAGAGTGTGAACGAGAAAAATGAATACGTATGTCATTGAAATGTTCCGACCAAGTGAGGATGTAGTGCCGTAAGTGAAATAATAAGCCAAGATTAAGTTTGAGCAAATCAATCCCAGAAAAGTCAATTTACGAGCTATATCGGTATATGACTCTCGTATCGGATGACTTATGGACCCAAAATCTGAGAAAATCGTACGAGGTGTCAATTTGCGTCATCTTGATCAACCCGAAAGCAAAATAATATATCATGCGGATTGTTTTCATGTACACAAGATGTCGATTGAACCGTTGATGGTGCTGGTTAAATCCATAGAGGGAAATCCCTATGTTTTGGGATGCTTGATTGTGTTAATGAATTGTAAATGGGCTTTGCAGCTGCATCGTGTGTGTATATTTGTAGCTCAAGGGTATCACTATTGCTGTCATAAAGATCCTTCAAACTTACCGCAACTGCTAGAGGAACTTTATAAGAACTTAAAGTGTGAGAATTTTAGCGTTGTGCTTAGCAAAATTCGTAAAGATTAAGAGTCTTCCCACCATTTTTAAACCTAAGTTTGTCTTGAAGATAAGGAAAACTGTTTTAATTACATCAAGTTATAATTGTTAGGTAATCCACCCTTTGGTGGGGATAAAGTTTCTAACTTGCTTGTATATCTAAGGGGCGAATGTAAACTACTTATATATTCTTCTCTGTGTCTAGGGTTTGAGGGACAGTTTAACTCTCGTTTCATTGATTAGTGTGATATGCAGTACCACATACCTTACAATAATTGCATTAAGAACTACATTTTTGTTAAAAATCTGCTAAAAAAGGGGAGAATTGGAAATGAAGACAATATGACCAATATATTACATAAGAAAACGTTTCGGCGAATGTATACGGACGGTATATAGATCAGATTGAAGCTCGAGGAGGGGTCGCTGATCTCTAAGTGTTTAGCTAGAGCCAATTTTGGCTTGTCACATCCATAATATCTATACGCTTGAATAGCAGAATACTCTGAAGCCAAAGGTATAGACATGATGAAATCATGGCTATGTGCGTATCCCCAACAAATTCGCCGGGGGAGAAAGACTCCACGGGCTCAACGGAAAAAATAAGCGTGCATTGCTGATATAGAGTTAATCTGAAAATAGGGGAAGTTGGCTTTTTTTAACAATAGGTAATGAATGTAAAGGTTTTCATAAAACGTAAAGGTACGAATAGTAATGGAACAAGCGTCACTTAATCTCTTAGGGATATCCAGTGATGGTTAAATTACTCTGAAACTAAAGTTTGAAGACCGAGGTTCATCGGTATTTCCTTACCCAATTGAGAAAAGTACTGCACCAACATATTGGTTGTAAGGTACTCAAGAATGCATTGCCACGATATGCGTTGTTGATTGGACAGTCCTGACGACAATTCGGCGAAGACGAGGTACAAAAGAGGTTTATTGCCTAAGGCATGTAGTTCAAAAGTAAAATACCGGGATCGACTTGCCATGGACCTATATGTGCTTACAACTACATACCGAATGTATTTGAATACGTGTACAAAACTGGCCCCGGCACCCTGGAAGAGGACATTCTGGCCAATCGGAAAGTCTCAAATGTTTACGTATCCTTAACGCAAAATTAGCAAATATGCACCTGCATCACATCCGCCGAAAATTCGCCGACTGCAATACTGTAAATTTGCATGTGTTAAAACAAAGCTATTGGCAGAAATTAGTATAAATAGAGGGTGTTTCTCTCTGTATTTCTAGTCAATCATCTCTTAACAATCACAATGGCCGTCCAATTCAAATCTGACAAGACTGTTACCAAAGACAACACTTTGATCTCTAAATTCACGTACGAGAACTCCCTCGTCGAGAAGGATGCTGCTGGGAACTTGACCGTCACACCAACCGCTACTGACTACGAGTTCAAGGTCGACTTGAAAGTCCCAAAGACTGGTTTGATGTTGGTGGGTTTGGGTGGTAACAACGGTACCACGTTGGTGAGTGCAATTTTGGCGAACAAACACAACATCTCTTTCGAAACCAAGGAGGGAGTTGTTAAGCCAAACTACTATGGATCTGTCACACAGTCATCTACTGTCAAACTTGGAGTGGATGCTACTGGAAATGACGTCTATGCTCCATTCAAGTCTGTTGTTCCCTTTGTGGACCCTAACGACTTGGTTGTTGGTGGCTGGGATATCAGCAACTTCTCCTTGGACAAAGCTTTGAAGAGAGCCAAAGTGTTGGATGTTGATTTACAGAGACAGGTGATTCCATACTTGAAGGACATTACCCCATTGAAGTCAATCTACTATCCTGATTTCATTGCTTTGAACCAGAAGGAAAGAGCCAACAACGTTTTCAATGTTAACGACAAGGGAGAGGTGGTAACCAACAACAAGTGGGCTGATGTTGAGAAGATCAGGAGTGATATCAGAGAATTTAAGAAGAAGAATGGTTTAGACAAGGTGATTGTTTTGTGGACTGCAAACACAGAAAGATATGCCGATATCGTGCCAAAGATCAATGACACTGCCGACTCATTGCTCGAGGCCATCAAGAATAACCATGATGAGATTGCCCCATCGACTGTTTTTGCTGTTGCCTCTATCTTGGAAAACGTCCCATACATTAACGGTTCTCCACAAAACACCTTTACACCGGGAGTGATTGAATTGGCCGAGAAGCACAAGACCTTTATTGGTGGTGATGACTTCAAGTCGGGACAGACCAAGATCAAGTCTGTATTGGCTCAGTTCTTGGTTGATGCTGGTATTAAACCTATCTCCATTGCATCTTACAATCACTTGGGTAACAATGACGGCTACAACTTGAGTGCACCCAAGCAGTTCCGTTCTAAGGAGATTAGTAAGCAATCGGTTGTTGATGACATCATCGAGAGTAACCAAATATTGTACAACGAGGAGAGCGGCAACAAGGTCGACCATTGTATTGTGATCAAGTACCTCCCAGCCGTGGGTGACTCAAAAGTTGCGATGGATGAGTACTACAGTGAGTTGATGTTGGGTGGCCACAACAAAATCAGTATTCACAATGTGTGTGAGGACTCCCTTTTGGCCACGCCATTGATTATCGATTTGGTGGTGGTTACCGAGTTCTTGCAAAGAGTGCAATACAAAAAAGCTTCTGAGGGCGACAAGGACTACAAGGACTTCTATGCTGTGTTGACTTTGTTGAGTTACTGGTTGAAGGCACCATTAAGTAAGCCAGGATACCAGCCTATCAACGGTTTGAACAAGCAGAGACAGGGATTGGAGAACTTGTTGAGGTTGTTGGTCGGATTGCCGGTGAACAATGAGTTGAGATTTGAGGAGAGATTGGTATAGATTACTAAAGCTTAATACAAATAATACCGGTTGAGAAGGAAATCATTTGTTCCCGAGATTAGGTGTAGTGCTCATAACGGACGGCTGTTTTTTTCTCTGTACAAGACTAGGTCGAAAAACGACTGACGTCATAGGCCGGGATCCTATGAAATAGGTTTCGATTGAGCTAGCAGTCTTAAGTGTAAGGATCGACACTGTAATAGATAAGGGATAACAATTGTTGAGACCAATTCTCCGCTCATATTGAATAAAGAGGGGATATAAGGGATATTCAGGCACATAATATTGAAACACAAAACAAAGTTGAGCCTCTGAAACAAAAACAAGCACCGACCATACCCCGCTATGAGAGTACAATGTGTGTTTGATTGAAGTTATGACAATTTCCTTTTGTGGGAATGGGTTGCGAGACATACTTAAACACGACAGCATGTAAATAGCACTTCAAAAAGGACAGTTTCGATAGGAGCATGAAAGTACCCATCAATAATTGTCAGGCTGATTTAACTTTCATTAGAGTCTTCTAACCGCATAATAGGGGCTCATGTAAAATGGAAATCCCTGTGAACCAGCTACAATTGTACCCCTCGGATCACCGTTGTCTTACAGACTTATTCGTGCATGCATATTATGCGGTCGGAGACTCACAAGATCATCACGGCTAGAGAGGGGAGTTTATGCACCCTTGCCGCAATAATAAATTGTGAAGAGAAGGTCGAGGGAAAAAAAAGCGAAATGCCAACAAAACCGCAAATGCAGCCCAACAAAACCTAATTGTATATGTATATTAGCTTATGAGTGCGCATGAAGTTCTAGGCAAAGAAGTACGGGATGTGTAGCGAAATCCCCGAATGACCAAAATCTCGAGGGTGGAAAGCAACCGCCTCAACGATAAGCGATGAGGTTGGTCAGCAATTAGTACAAAGAGCTGGCTATAGCAATGAACAACAATAAGGGAGAGTAGAATAGTGAATTTGGCAGAATCGTAATAGTACATGAGCTTTCATACCAATTGACCGGCTAGCCTACACACCAGGGGGTAGAGCAGAACCCCCCCGAATAGGAAATAAAGATAGTAAATTTTTCTCCGTATCAATCATTGCCATATATATAAGGCTCGGGAATTTTCTTTAAGGAAACATTTAGTATTTACAACAGTCGCCATTGAATTCCACACATCATAAGCAAGATGATCCAATTAACCGTTCCTGTGGGTGAGGCAAAGCCTGGTGAAACTGCCCCAAGAAGAGCTGTACAGCAGAAGGATGCCCCACTTGATCGTCCTGTGGACTCGAAGGCCACTACCATTCCTGAATACGTTCGTGAGTGTGTGAGCAGAAACCCCGACAGAAATATTATTGGCTGGAGAAATTTGTTGGAGATCCACGAGGAGACCAAAAAGGTTACAAAAATAGTGGATGGAGAAGAGACTACCGTTGACAAGGTGTGGCAGTACTACGAGTACTCGCCGTACCAGTTCTTAACTTTCACTGAGATGCTCACTAACTTGGAGGATATCTCGCGCGGATTGGTTGAGATTGGTCTCAAGCCTAAGGAATCCAAAATGCACATGTACGCGTCCACCTCGCACAAGTGGATGCAGACATTTTTGGGTGCTGCGCTCAATAACATCCCAATTGTCACTGCTTACGACACATTGGGTGAGTCTGGTTTGACCCATTCCTTGATTCAGTCCGAATCCAGTGGAATCTTCACCGACAATGCCCTTTTGGGCTCCTTGGTGAACCCACTTCAGAAAGCCAAGTCCATCAAATACATCATCCACGCCGACCCTATCGACCCTGAGAGCAAGATCCAGGGTGGCAAGTTGTACGCCAATGCTAAGGCTGCCAAGGAGAAGATCTTGAAGGTGAGACCGGAAATCAAATTCTACTCCTTTTCCGACATTATCCAATTGGGTAAGCGTTCTAAGGCTGACTTTGCTGTTCCAGAGCCAGAAGACTTGGCCTGTATTATGTACACCTCCGGTTCCACTGGTGACCCCAAGGGTGTCGTCATTTCGCATGCCAACATCTTGGCCGCTGTGGGTGGTATATCCGCGCGTGCCGGAAGAGATTTAGTTGCTAAGACCGACAGAGTTATTGCATTCTTGCCTTTAGCACACATCTTTGAGATGGCGTTCGAGTTGACATGTCTCTGGTGGGGTGGTTGCTTGGGTTACGCCAATGTCAAGACTTTGACCGATGCTTCGTGCAAGAACTGTAACTCTGACTTGAGGGAGTTCAAGCCTACCATCATGGTGGGTGTGGCTGCCGTGTGGGAGTCTGTTAGAAAGGGTGTGTTGACTCAGATTAAGCAGCTTCCACTTTTGACTCAAAAGATTTTCTGGGCTGCGTTCAAGGCCAAGTCGACCATGCACAACTACTCTATTCCAGGTAGCAGTATTTTCAACGTTATTTTCAAGAAGGTGAAGGCCGCCACTGGAGGTGAGTTGAGGGTGATCCTCAATGGTGGCTCGCCCATTTCCATGGATGCACAAGTTTTCATCTCGACCTTGATTGCCCCGATGTTGGTGGGATACGGTTTGACCGAGACATGTGCAAACACAACCATCTGTGACCACCGCAACCTCGAATACGGTGTTGCTGGTGTGTTGACGGGTGCAATCACGTGTAAGTTGGTGGACGTCAAGGATGCGGGCTACTTTGCCAAGAACAACGAGGGTGAGATTTTGTTGAAGGGTAACTGTATTACCAAAGAATATTACAAAAACGAAAAGGAGACTGCAGAGGCCTTTACTGAAGATGGCTGGTTCCGTACCGGAGACATTGGTCAATGGACTGCTAAGGGTGAGTTGAAGATTATCGACCGTAAGAAGAACTTGGTCAAGACTTTGAATGGTGAGTACATTGCTTTGGAGAAGTTGGAGTCTGTGTACAGGTCTAACCACGTTGTTACGAACTTGTGTGCATACGCAGACCAGTCTAAGGTGAAGCCAATTGCTATAGTGATTCCAAACGAGAACACTTTGAAGGCACAGTTGCAGGAGGAGAACGTGTACAGCAAAATGGAGCTCGAGAGTAAGCAATTGAGCCACCTTTGTGAGGACAGAAAGGCCATCAAGAGTGTACACAAGTCGCTTGTGGCTACTGGTAAGTCTCAGGGCTTGAAGGGTATTGAACTTATCCAAAACGTTGTTTTGGTGGACGATGAATGGACTCCACAGAACGGTTTTGTTACGTCTGCGCAAAAGTTACAGAGAAAGAAGATCTTGAACGAGTACAAGGAGAAGGTGGACAAGGCCTACGCCGACTCTTCATAGACAGCATCTCGAGATATTGGCACCGCAATAGTGGTTTATCTTGCATTACCGTGGTAAGTTTGAATTGCTAACCTTTGACGGATATATTGTTTTAATAATTTGAATTTTATCTAGGATACTGGTATGCAAATAATAATGGATTTCATCTGGATTGTTGTATGCTAAGTTGATAATTGTCCGCTTTATCTACCTACTTTAGTAAAGTCTATCTAGTAAATTCTATTTAGTAAGTTATTTAATAAGTTCATGAGTTGCAAGCTGTATGTAATGAGTTCATAATAAGTAGTAAGTTCTTGGTAAGCTTTATGTATTAAGAACTCGTACCTTGTAATCTATCTAATAAGTTCTGTCTCGCAATCTAAAGTTCTATCACATCTTCTAAAGTTCTCACTGGTGACCAGTTCTAACTAGTCAAATTTTAGCCAACTTGTCTAACCTCCATAAACACCTCTAAACACTGCTCTCGTCTCGTTGAGAGAGAATCCAGAATACAAGCATAACTGCAACAAGATACGCGCTTTCTGCGGATTCAAGTAACCCGCAGCAATAGCATTGGGAAATCCACTCGGCAACGAACCCACTGGGACCATCCCGTCCATGGCTCTCTTGGAGTACACAACCGGGAAGTTGGCACCGTTCTCCCGAGATTCAGTGAGTTTCTTAATGTACTCATTAGTGGTGTCTTTCATGGAGCCGGCTCCCATAGTGGCCAAAACTAAACCCTGGGCGTTTGTGCCTTCCATGATCAAGCTGATGATGGAATCATCGAAGCCTTGGTGACTATAAATAATCGGGACCAGCTCAAGCAGTTCCTTTTTCCCCAAATGAAAGTTGACCACTCCAACAGGCTTCAGAGGAGGATAATAGTAGTGCACTTCGTTGTTGACAAAATTACCAATGTAGCCTTGACCGACAGATTTGAAAGTGTCTAACGAGTTTGCATTCAGCTTTGTGATGTAAAAGCCATTCCCAATTCTGTCGTTCAATGCGACCAAAACACCACGTCCACGAGAGGCTTTGTTGGACGCGATGACAATAGCTTGATATAAGTTCATAGGACCGTCACTAGAAATAGCAGTTGACG
This sequence comes from Kodamaea nitidulidarum, assembly GCA_030674215.1. NCBI lineage: Eukaryota > Fungi > Ascomycota > Pichiomycetes > Serinales > Debaryomycetaceae > Kodamaea > Kodamaea nitidulidarum. Next base: position 167,593 of record JAJLWI010000024.1, read on the forward strand.
GACGCATAGAGCCACACATCACAATGGGCTTGTATGTATTCACCGTAAGCTGGAGGAAAAAGGCAGTTTCCTCCATTGTGTCAGTACCGTGAGTAATGACTACTCCGTCACAGCTTTGGATAGCTTCTTCTATCTTATTGCGCAACATAAAGAGCTCTGGGGTACCCATCTCCTTGGAGTCGATGTTTAAAACCTGCTCATATTCGATCACACAAGTAGCTGATAAGTCAGGGATCGACTTGACCAACTCTTCGATAGTCAAGTCAACTTTGTAGCCCGCGGTTTGGTGGCTCGAAGAACCCTTCGATGCAATGGTACCCCCAGTTCCGAGAATCTTGATGATGGGTAAAGACTGGGAGACAGGATAATCCTCTGAACCTGACCCCAAAGACACCGTCGAATTACTCCGGTAAACGATCTTGAACTTGGGGTTCACAGTATCGCGGTCCTCTTGAATCTCAACTAAGTCCATGTTGGATTTGAAAAGAAAAAACCCCACAGGAGAATAATATACTGAGTGGCGGGTGGAAAGCGGGGAACACCATGAAACGGCGACTTTCCATACTACCAAGGGCGTGAATTCCACCAATCACTACAGCAGCTCGCGACATTCATAGGGAGGAGCCTGTTGTGCACATCACGTGACCGGCATTGAAAACACTGGAAAAAGACTGAGGCCAAAATTGTTTGACTTGAACTCAGATAGCTCTGTTGACCATGGGACTTTTCAGCAGATCAGAAGAAGTGCCGAAATTACCACCGAACAAATCCAAGCGCCAGGAGTGCTGGGCCGCGCGGGACGCATTCTTTGAGTGCTTAACAACCAATAAAATCGACAACTCTTTGGACCCCAAGAACAAATCTGTGGTGGACAGCCAATGTGGGAAATTATTGAAGGAGTTTGAGGGCAAGTGTGTTGCCAGCTGGGTGAAGCATTTCCAAGACAAAAGATACAACGACTTGATGAGAGCGAGGTATATTGAAAAGTTAGAGGCGGAGGGTGCCGAACCGTTGCCCTTCAAGTTGGATAACAGAAAGTAGACAGGTGATTGGATTGTAAATAGAATCAAATGTTATGGTAGGTATGGCAGTAGAATTAATTATGGAGAAAAGTGGTGAACATTGGCATAATTGAACAGAGGGGTAGATTTGGCTTTTTCTAACGATTAAGTTAAGGTTGCCAGTAAACTAGTCGTTTAAAGTTCCCCTGGACGGTTTCATGTTATACCAAATTGGTTTGTCCATCACATGTATGATCTGTGACTTTATAGGACCCAATTTTTCTTGCTACAGAACTGTAATGATTATGTATTCTATAATGTAGGATGTCTAGTTTGCGATAATATACAACGGCTCTCTCACTACTATTTGCATACTGTCCTTGTTCAAAACCTCCAAAACGGAACCCCATTCGTACTCCCCCCTCTCAAGAACAGTGAAGCTCAAATCAACGTGCATTGTTTCACCTGCCTTAAGACCGTTCTTACCGATGTGGTTCTGGGCCAATCCATTAATGAGGATGCGCTTGTCCAACGAGGTCTGTATCAGCCCAAATATATTCGTGTTGCTATTTGACCACTGGCTTGTTGGGAAGGGTACGTTTCTAAGAACCCCCTTGATGACGGTGTCGGAGCTGTTGACAATTGTCGTTCTGATGCAGTAAAATTCCTCAACATCAAGAATATACTTACCTCCTTGAGTTGGGACATGCTTTCCATGGTCATCGATGACAATACTGGAGAGTTTAATGGGGTCGTGAATCAAATTGCTGGCCATCTTGCTACTTAACCGGATGCTGCGCAAGTCGAGGTTGCCTTCACGCATCCTTTCTCCACCCACAGACAGCCAACTGCCACACAAGTTATCCAATAGGTTGTTTCTGATCCAAAAAATCTCGCGCATTTTCATCTCATCCTTCTCGGAAAGTGCATAGTTCTTAACAAACTGCTTGTTGCGCAAAGAAGGGATCGGCCGCAGCAAGTCGAGTTCAGTTGTACACACGCGTTTGATGGGCAACAAGATTCTCAGGGTCTTGCTCGGGTCGATTTCTTCATGCACCTCAAACAGCCGCTCTTGGGTGATCTTGCATTTTAACGTGCATGCCAACTTCTCTCTCCAGTTGTTGCGAATGTCCAATATCAACAAGCAGTAGCTGGAGATATCCTCAGAACTCGAGGCATTGGTCTCGCTAATGAAATCGAGAACCATGTCGAGGTTCTTGTGCGTGGAGCTGTGGCGGTCGCTATCGAACCCGCGAAGTGACGACTGAAAGAGCGAAACGATATCGCAACCCAAAACCTCAAGAGACGGAACCACTGTCAAGTTCAAAGGTACCTCCACCTCCTTAATGAACGAGTTGGCCAAGCTCTCTTGCTTGTTAGCATACTCTAAGATGATCTTCAGCTCCTTCATACCGCGACGCGCTGAAATCATGTAGTCGATTTTGATATCAGAATGTGGCAATATCTGTGAGTACTTCTCTGCAGTTTCGTCTTTGTTCAAGATGGTGAATGGCTTAAACTTTAACAAATTCCACTCAATCTCATATATTTCCAGCGCTGGCAACGTTTGCGCACCCGTGCTGGCGCTCAAGCGCTTATTCAACGGCTCGATGGTAGAGTCCCAGAACGAGAAAGACAAGTAATTGGCCACTTCGTTGGAGTGGTTGGTCAACGAAATGGAGAACGGATACCTTTCTCCATCCAAGAGCATGATCCATCCGTTAGTCACCAGGGTGTCCGTCAATGTGAGACTAGGCTGTGGCGGAACAACGTTTAAATGAAGCGTCTTGCATGAGGCTCGCGACGAGATATTGTTAGTCAACAAGTTGTTATGGAGAGTGGCCAAGATCAGGTCTTGGGGCTTTTCTTCCCCATCGGACTTACCCGGTAACTTCACTTTTGTAACGCTTGCGAATTGCTCAGAATCAACAATGCGGAAGAACGTTTTGTCGCAGTTTTCAACAGCAACGTTGAGACCCAGTATAACCAAGTCGCCATGCTGCAAGGGCTTGAAGGCCACCTGAAACGTTTCCAACGAATGCGGCGTAATGGTGAAGTTGTTGTATGATGCATACGGCGAGAAGTTGGTAGCGACGGGTGGTTGCTGGCCAGAAGCCTGTGATTTTGAGCCGGTAACGTTTCTGATTTTATTGAGTGTGCCCGGGCGCATGCCCTGCAGAAGCGAGAGCGACAGCTGCAGAAGCAGCAGTGTCAATGGCCGCGTCAAGTGCTTGAGGGTCTGGACTTGAACACTACCCTCGGTGACAACCAGTAAGTCAGTGATCTCGATATCAAAAGCGAAGGGGTTCTGGAGCTGGACCTTTAAGTGGTAGATTTCGTCGCGCAATAAAATGTTGTCCTTCACGGGAACCGTATTTTTAGGATGGGCGTTGAAAACATCGCCTAGTGAGCTCGATTGATTAACCGTTGGCTTGCCCGATTCGAGCTCTGAAAATGGAATCAACGTTGCCTTGTTCTTGCCGACCGAGAATGTGACCGCACGCACGAGGTACGGGTCCCAGTAGGGAACATCCACTTTGAGATTCTCACGCCTGGCCGCGAATGCCAATCTGTCCACGCGCTCCTTTAGCTTCACCTGGTCGTCGGGGGGCAAACAGTGCGTGAACCGCGTCAAGAGCAACGTACACAACTTTAAATTAAGAACCACATCATGCACAGCTTCCACAATACGCATACAGAGCTTGATAAGCTGGATCTGCAACGACGTCCAGTTACTGCGGGAGGCCTGGAACGCCTCAACCTTCGAGCTCTCAGTTTTTCTGTCCAATCCGTAGGTGACAAAGAGAAACTCAAAGATTTCACAAAGTTTTGAGCTGTCAAAGGTTAAGGCGTCGACAGGGGTATGGCTATTAGCGACGTCTCCATTCAGGTGGGCACCTTGGTGACCATTGGATTCTTGATCCCTTATTCCATTCTGCATTCTTTTTTGCTGTTCCTCCAATTTTGGGAGGATCCCCACCAATAGACTTCTAAGAATGAAAGCACGTTTACGCGCCATGCCCAAGTCTGCGTAGGTCTCTGCCAATGACGCATAGATGCGACACTGGTCGTAGGTGTCCAAGTCAACCAATTGTAAGGAAAACACACGGTCTATCTCGCGAACGATGTCTGCTTTCAGAAAACACGAATCACGCGAAAGGTACATTGTTTTCATGAACAGCACCAAACGAAGAACCGACTCCACATACACCAAGTCGGGAACCAGGTTCTCGTAGTCGTTCGTGCTCATGTGGTAGTAGGCAAGGACGCGTGCAGACACAAGCTTCACAAATTCTGGAAGCGGAAGTGAGGAGATGTCCACAGAGGTGCCTCCCGTGAAGCTCACGCTCGAACTGAACGAGCTGCGCGGGGAGTTTGTTGTGGCGCTGCTCACGCTGGTCCGGTTGCCGTTGGTATCGAGCGATGCCTTGTGTTGCGATAGCGAGTCCGACTGCATAGCATGGAGCTTGCCCTTGGAAAGCTGCAATGCCCCGGCCACTGCGGGACTCAGCAACAGGTATGGGGTACCCCCTGCCTGGAGTAGCATACAGCACACCGACAAACCCTCGAGCGCGCTGGCCAACCACAAGTAGTCGTCGGACTTCTTCAAGTTGAGCACTGCGTCCGTGAATGCAATCAAAGCCTCAGGGTACTTGCCTGCCAAGAGGTAGAAGTTACCCATGAGCTTAGATTTGCGGCCGGTATGACGGAACTGCGCACGTGGCTTGTTGTCTGTTGCTCCTGGTGCAGACCCTGCGAATGAGAGCTTGTATGACGAGCCAGCACTCAAGCGTTTTTGTGCTTGATGGATGGTGTTTGTAAGAACATGCGAGTTGGAGATGTTGACGGGGGAGCGAAGGGTGATGGTTGCGTACGAGCTTGCGTAACTGTCCAATGAGACCAAGAAGTTGCGCGCAACATCGCACATGATGGTCTCCATGCCGGTTAACGACTCGTGGTGGAAGAAAACCTTGGGGTGGTTGGGGGTCCCCTGGGGGGCACCAAATACCACGATGTTGTGTACGATCGAGCTTGGGTATGTTTTTCGCAACTCGTCCAAGGCTTCTGCGTAGTGCGCGGCATCATGAGTTCCGTGGTACGGTGCCACACCGATCACCACGAATGTTTTGCGGAACGGCTCGAAGTCGTGCAAGAAGATAGAGTTTGAGTCCGGTGCAGAAGTTATGAGATCAAAGTGAATGTGTCCGTTTGGAAATGCCTGGGGGTTGAAGAGTTGAAGTTCTGGTGCTGGCGACACGTCTAAGAGTCGCACATCATTATTGGGAAGCACCACATTGGAGAATCGCGAGAAGTCTGCTGGGGTGCAGTTGTCCACGGGGACTATCAAGGACTGTACTTTGGATGGTGCTGTATATGAGTATGCCATAGTGGGATACAATGGTAGTATTTTGATAGGGCTGTTTTAGCTTGAAAGTGATCAACCGGGTGGGTGTATTGAAGTGATAAGGTAGACGTATTAAAGTGATCAATACCAGATAGGTAGGGTGTTAAGATTCAATAACTAACTTGATAATCAAACAATAACACTGTTATTCAACGTATCGATACTATTACCAACACTTGTATCTTTCTCTTGAATATCAATATAGACGCCCTTGATCTCACTGTGGTATATTAGAAGCGAGATGACGAGCTGCCGCTGGATATGTAGCAGGGAGCTCAGAACGTCAGTTGGTTTGTGGTCGATTGAACACAAATATGCAATATGATGGTACGTTGACAGTTGGACACGAATATGCAATATGGAAGTACTATGTAGTTTGTGTACCTCTTGCCGTATCTATGCTTTCTTTACCCTCGTGTTCTTACCCTGTTCTTACCCTCGTGTTATTTACCCTCGTTTACCCTTGTATCTGAGTATTATAATGACTGTACTTTTACTGTAAATCTGATCAAGAATTTTCTTTACAAATACAGAGGCAAAAACACCATGCCTGGCTTGAGCTTCGACAACTACCAAAGAAACCAGTTTTTGACCACCAAGGGCTATGGCGCGCCCAAGGCCACATCCACAGGTACCACCATTGTGGGGTGCAAGTTCAAAAATGGTGTTGTTATTGCTGCAGACACCAGAGCCACCTCGGGTGACATTGTTGCCGACAAGAACTGTGAAAAGCTCCACAGATTGGCCCCACGTATCTGGTGTGCCGGTGCTGGTACCGCTGCAGACACTGAGATGGTGACGCAGTTGATTGCGTCCAACCTTGAGTTACACTCCATGTCCGAGAACAGTCCTCCGCGTGTGATCACCGCCTTGACCATGTTGAAACAGCACTTGTTCAAGTACCAGGGACACTTGGGTGCATATTTGATTGTAGCCGGCGTGGACCCCACGGGCGCACACTTACTTTCCGTGCAGGCACACGGCTCGACAGACATTGGCAAGTACCAGTCGTTGGGATCGGGGTCGCTTGCGGCTATGGCCGTGTTGGAGACGCACTTTAAAGAGGACATGACCAGGGAAGAAGCCATGAAGTTGTGTGCGGATGCCATTGAGCTGGGTGTGTGGAACGATTTGGGTTCGGGTTCCAATGTTGACTTGTGTGTTATGGAAGTTGGTAAGGATGCTGAGTTGTACAGGAACTACTTGACGCCCAACGTCAGGGCTGCGAAGATGCGCTCTTACAAGTTCCCCAGGGGCACCACGGGTGTGTTGCGTGAGAGTATCAGGAACTTGGTTGATGTTGAAGAGTCGGTGATTACTTTTGGGAATGAAATGGAGGTGGATGCTTAGGTAGATTAGGAGTGAGATAAGGTATAAGATGTATGAGACAAGTATGGAGAAAGTTAAGGTATCAGTAGGAGTGTGTATGGTTTCACTAATGTATGTATGGTTTGACTAATGTAATTGTGGTTTGACCAGAGCTAGAGTATTCAGTAAAAGTAGTCATGATATACAAAAGTTGCCATTTAAAAGGCGTGTTTAAAAGGATGAGGTTAATGAAGACTTAATATAGATTGTACTAGCTGGTCACTTATTAGAATCTATTTGAAGGATTGTATCTTTCGTTATCTGTAAATGTGTGGAATACCGACTAGTCTATTAGCTGTGATTCCAGCAAGTCTATTATATAAGTATCCAGTGAAGTCTATTATAGTATATAGTGAAGTCCACTACACAATGATCCAGCAAACTACCTAGTCTATGTGGTAGAATAATATATACTACCTACCATTCTGTACTTCGTGTCATAACTCACTTCCTTTTCTGACGTTTTTCTTTCTGCACTTTCTAGATTATTCCACACACTATATATATCCCAGAACTCTCTCCCTTACAAGGTCAAAATGGTCGTTAACAATCCAAACAACTGGCACTGGGTCGACAAGAACTGCATTGAGTGGTCCAAGACATACTTCAACGAAAAGTTGATCGGGTTAAGCGCGGGAGACGTGAGCATCTCCAAGGTGTCGTCAGTCGAGGGTGACGTCGAGGTGAGCCAGCGCAAAGGAAAGGTGATCTCGTTGTTCGATTTGAAACTCGTGTTGGAGTTCAAATCCGCTGAAAACGGTGGAAACATTACCATCCCAGAACTCGCATACGACTCTGATGCAGACAGCTTGCAGTTCGATGTGACAATGTTCAAGGAGGATGCCGATTCCGAAGACGTGCGCACACAGGTCAAGAGCAAGTTGCTCCCGGTGTTGAAGAAGGCTCTCTTGGAGTTCGGTCCAGATTTGATCACTACAAACAGCGCTGATATCCAGCTTTCCTCGGACAAAGTGAACTCCGAGTTCACTAAGGCAAACCAACAACAGAGCATTGGGCAGGCAAAAGCGGCCCCTAAGCCCAACAAGCCCACCACTACGTCTGTACCAACCACAACTGTGTCCACCAAGTCTTCCGTGCCCGAATCCAAGGGCCATCTCAACACCTCGACGTTGCACCTTGAGCCGGTCTTCAACACCACTGCCGAGCAGTTGTACCTCACATTGTTGGATCCTGCACGCGTGGGTGCGTGGTCGAGGTCTGCACCACAGATGCAGCCGTTCCCACAGTCTGAAGGAGCTGAGTATGCGCTTTTCGGAGGGTCTGTGTCGGGTAAGTTCCTCAAGCTCGAGGAAAACGCACACATTTCACAGTCCTGGAGATTGGGCGACTGGAAACTGGGACACCACGCCACTTTGGACATCAAGTTGGTGCAGGGATCTGGTGAGACTACGATGATTGTGGATTTCTCGGGCATCCCAGTGGGTGAGGAGGACAGAGTGAGAAACAACTTTGAGGAGTACTATGTTCGCAGTATCAAGATCACCTTTGGTTTTGGTGCGGTGTTGTAGGTACAATGAGGGTATGAGAAGAGCTAGAAGAGCTATCTGAGCGAGCGAAGCGAGTGAACTGAGTGAGTGAACTAGTATTATTTATAGAGATAATGGAAGAAGTGAGTGAACAAATATTATTTGCATGTTTGGAAGAGTGTGAAACTGAACGAGCGAGTGAGCGAGTGAGTGAATAAACATTATTTGTATGTTTGAAAGAGTGAATGAATAAGGCTGATTAGATATTGCAACGAGCAAATTATTCTCTGAATTCTCAAAATGTCATCATTTTGGTCTTCACCGGATTAATTATAGATTAGTAACTTACAAAAGTCGTAGTCAACTTCGGGTGTCTGTAGTTGGCAAGATATCCAGGTTTTTACACACGAGTGTTTTGCACAAGGCTAGTTTTTTGAAGTTTCACGGCAATTGGTGAAAATTAACAAAGATCTGAAGTTTTGGCTGAGCTTGACATTGTTTAGTGCTGTATACAGAGTAATATGTGATGTAAATTTGGTGGAAATGTAGTAAAATGTGAATATGTGAATAAGTAGAATAATGGAAAAAATGGAGGATCTTTCTCCCCCAAATAGAAAGCCCGGATATTCGAAACTTTCCCCTTTACTTTCCCCTAATTCTTCGTAATCGAATAACTGATCAAATTGTTCGCACAAAGCTTCCGCAGTCGCTAAAACTCTACCTAATAGCCTTCCACTTCCACTAGTAGTTGCAGTATTGGCTTGTAGGGATCCAGAAATGAAACTATATACCCAATTTATCTGAATTGTAAAATCTTAGCCTGCATTAGCCTGATCAATACCATTCATATCCACCCCTCAGACATAATCTTCCGTAACTTTCTTACCTACAACAAACTCCTCAACCCACATCAATTCCTATTTACGTATCCCCCGCATCGTAAAGACAACCCGTAATTATCCTAACGTGCTCAAATGTTCAACTCACCATTTCTGTGCAAGCCATTCAAGATGGAAATAAGCGACAAGAACGACGCCTGCGAAACGTCCTCGTGAATACCCACACCCCATCTGGAGCTCTTCTTGTTCACCAGAACCTCAATATAGGTGGCAGCACGCGACTTAGAGTCGACACCAAGAGAGTGCTCGTGGTAGTGTTTCACGTCGAGATCCACCTTCAAGTGCTTGGAAAGCGCATCGGTGAAGGCAGAAAGCTGACCATTACCCTGGCCAGTGATATTAACCACCTTGTTGTTAATCTCCACCTCCGCACCAATCTCCTTGAGGCCCTTGGAAGGCGTGGAAATGCTGTAGTCGACCAAGCGGAAGGTGTGCTTGTCGCTGTTTTCGTAGTCAATGCAGTACTCCTGCTTGAACAAGTCACACAACTCGCGGTTGGACAACTCCTGGCCCTTGACCTCGGCACGGTCTTGCACCACCTTGGAGAAGGCCACCTGCAAGCCTCTGGGCAAGTCCAACTCCAAGTTGCGCAAGATGACCCATGCAGAACCACCCTTACCGGACTGTGAGTTGACACGGATGATGGCCTCGTACGTACGGCCAATGTCTTGTGGGTCCAAGGGCAAGTAGGGCAACTTCCAGAGTGCTTTTCCGCCCAGCTTCTCGTTTTCCTTCTGATATGCGATAAAGCCCTTCTTGATGGCATCCTGGTGCGAGCCACTGAATGCACACACCACAAGAGATCCACCGTATGGGGCACGGTCTGGAACACGGATCTTGTTGCACTTTTCCACAATGTCCACGACCGATGCCATGTCGGAAAAGTCCAACTTGGGCGACACTCCCTGTGTGTAGAGGTTGAGAGCAAGAGTCACCAAGTCGACGTTTCCGGTTCTCTCACCGTTTCCAAAGAGACATCCTTCCACACGGTCAGCACCTGCCAATTGTCCCAACTCGGCTGCGGCAACAGCACAACCACGGTCGTTGTGAGGGTGCAAGGAAATGCACACAGTCTCACGCTGCGAGATGTGCGTAGAGAAATATTCGATTTGGTCTGCGTAAACATTTGGTGTGGTCATCTCGACAGTAGCGGGGAGATTGAATATGATGGGGTCCTCCTTCGTAGGCTCCCACGCGGCCTTGACGGCCTCACACACCTCGAGTGCGTAGTCTGGACTGGTATCCGAGAAGGTCTCAGGCGAGAACTCAAAGTCCCAGTGGGTGTCTTGACGCTCGGGGTCGTCCTTGGTCAAGCTACGCACCAACTTGGTGCACTTCACAGCCAACTCCTTGGACTGCTCCTTGGACAATCCAAACACCACGTTACGGAAGCAGTCGGATGTGGCGAGGTAAATGTGCACGGTTGCACGCTTAGCTCCGTGGAGGGACTCCACTGTGCGGCGGATCAAATCCTCTCTGCACTGGGACAAGACCTGGATAGAGACGTCTGCTGGGGCGTTTTCGACTGCGTAACGTGTGAAGTCAAAGTCCACCTGCGATGCCGAGGGGAATGCCACCTCGATCTCCTTGAAACCTATGTCCACGATCTTGTGGAAGTACTCCTTTTTTTCAGCAAAGGACATTGGGTCTGGAAGAGATTGGTTTCCATCACGAAGATCGGTTGAAAGCCATCTTGGTGGCACGTCTAACGTGCGGTTAGGCCACTGGCGGTTGGGCAAATGCACAGGAGGGAACTTGCTGTATTTCGTGGATGGGTCTTTTAACATCGGCATGGCGTGATTACAGAAAAGATTTGGTATTGCTGGAAATTTATATCGAGTGATGACTCAGTGTGGGGTGGAAAATAGTTTTTCAGTCGGTAGATTTGGCGTTGTTTCGGGTAATGGCGGGGTTGCTGGGGCCTGTACCGGCGGACACAAAGCGAACGAGCGAACGAACTCCATGAGCGAAGCGAGTGAAGTGAGTGAGTGAGTGGATGAAAGAGTGAGTGGATGAAAGAGTGAGTGGATGAAAGAGTGAGTGGATGAAAGAGTGAGTGGATGAAAGAGTGAGTGGATGAAAGAGTGAGTGGATGAAAGAGTGAGTGGATGAAAGAGTGAGTGGATGAAAGAGTGAGTGGATGAAAGAGTGAGTGG